>JANHQD010001308.1:0-18438 GCA_024721195.1 Marasmius sp. AFHP31
AGTGACACCTTCTCGGTCCAAGATCTTCAGCAAGAAATTCATTCCGCAACCAATATCCTTCCCTCTCGGCAAATCAGTGCGTCAATACCGTCTAAAGCTCTGCAGTCGGACCCGTACTCATCAGATGTAAAGTCAAGACAGGCTATCCTCCAAGAAGCTTGACACTGATACCAGAATTGCCGTTAAGCAGTCTGGGGTTAGCCAAAGGAGACCAACTGATTGTCGCAGAAACCTCTGATCCGCCGGCGGTACGTGGCCCTAGCGCCCAGGCAATCAATCCCGTTGGAAATGAAGGCACTCGGGCGTCACCAAGTTCTAATCGATCACAAAGCGCAAAAACACAAACCGGACCAGAAAGTGTGGAGGCGGATGGAGGATTTTTGGTTCATCGAGTGGGTCTTTTGTGGCTTACGGGACGCGTCATCTACTCAATCTCCTCCTTCTCTCTAAACGCAGGTCGTGCCGGACGACAATTCGTGCCTCTTCTCGTCCGTAGCTCTGATATTTGAGCAAGACATGTCAAAAGCGCCTCGCCTCAGACGAGGTGAATCGCCATGCATATCTTCTTCAATAGACGATGCGCTAACACTCGACCGACAATCAAGTGGTGGCAGAACACATTGAGAAGGACCCAGAGGAGTACAACGAGGCCATCTTGGGGTATTATTGACCACATTAGCTCTGTCGTTTTGCCCATGACTGACTTTATCCTGTCCAGCATGCCTCCGGCGAAGTATATGGCAACGATCCAGAAGCCCTCGTCGTGGGGCGGCGCAATCGAGCTGTCGATCCTCGCCAAACACTATAGGACAGAGATATGTTCGATTGATGTTGAAACGGGGCGAGTGGACAGCTTCGCACCACCGGGATCCGAGATCACAGGCATGCGTTGCATTGTGATATATTCTGGGATCCATTACGATGCTGCTACGCTTGCACCATCCCCGGACGTTCCCCCGGAGTGGCATCAAACTCTTTTCCCAACGGTGAGTCGACGACGCATTACCTTTGTCCTCAGTTCTTCTCATATATGGGCTTGCTCGACCAGGAAAACGCAGGTACCTTGGAGGCAGGTAAAAAGTTGGCCGACCGGTTGCGCGCGAAGAAGGCTTATACGAACACCGCGACGTTCGAACTAAAATGCGAGGTGAGACCTGAAATCTACTGTCAGTTGGACAGTTCTCTGAAATACAAATCGTTCCTCTAGGAATGTGGACAAGGATTGAAAGGTGAGAAGGAAGCACGGGCTCACGCGGAACAAACGGGACATATACGATTTGGAGAATACTAATGTGTATCACGTATCGCCAATTGGATTAGAATGTGTTCATAGTGGCCCCTCGTATTCCATCGTGATGGGACAGTGGTCGGAGGCGCCGTATATGTCGCTCCTTATCTCGCACTACGAAGAGGTTGGTTGCTTGGCACGAGAGATTTAGGGAAAAGGAAGCACGCACCATCTTTGCCTTCTCTTTGATTCGTTTGCTCAGAACGACTGGAGGGTAGAATGAGCAACGTACGTATGAAGAAACCGGTATCCTTACACATGTCTAATCTCCATCCCAACCCTTTCACCCTACAATTGAACCGATACGAAAAATATGTATAATGCCTGAGGGTGGGGTGCAACTCCCGCCAAACGTCGACAAATTGCTCCTCCGCGACTTCGGAATCGCCTTCAGCACTATTCTGGGGTTTCAGAATGTTCTTAAAGGCGGTTGTTTCCGCTTCAGTATACCCCGGGGTTTTGTTCCAGTTCCTCTTTGCGTTTGTGAGATCTATAGGAAACCGTCAGTCACGGAGATCAGAATTCATATCATAGATGAGTACCGATTTCTGTGGGAGCCACGTTCAAGTCTCCCGTCCATATAACAGGCTTCTTCTGGTCAAGTTCCCTTAGGTATATAGTGAAGTGCTTGTTCCATTCGTTCTTCACATCGAGAGTCTGTTGCAAGCTACTTTAAGTGGTTCAGTAAGATTGTAATGACGTGGCATCCACCTTTAGACCCGTTCCAGCATTGGGAACGTAAGTAGCAACGAAGTAATGGTTTTCGAACTCGAGGGTGATGATACGACCTTTCACCACGGAGGGATCAGGGTGGCCTGGAATGGTCTTGTTGACGGTTAATGGTTCATGCTTTGAAAGGACCGCGGTTCCAGCTAACCCCGTGGTGAGATGGCAGGAAGGAATGCCTTGGCGACTGCTCTACTCACAATAGCTCTTTTTCTCGGATATTGACCAATAACGATATGGAAATCGACTTGACAACAAAGGGTCGACGGATTCATCGTTTACCTTGGTTTCGGTGAGAACAAGAATATCAGGTTCCTCGGCTTCAAGATAGAATTTGAAGCCCTGAAGATGGTGTCAATGGAGTTGTACTAGAACGTCTCTTGAAACATGCCGACCTTCTTCTGGCTCGCGGCTAGCCCGCAGACGTTCCAGGCGGAAAAGCGAAGTGTTCCAGGAGTACGGGGAGGGAACTTTATGTAAACAGGAAGCACTGTATTTGTGGGCTGCGCATCTGGGTCGGGCACAGGGGATTGAAGCTTTGCTTTCTTTGTCCTCTTTGGTACTGACTCGGAGTCTGACTCATTGTCAGATTCGAGTATTTTGCGTTTGGATGAGGAACCGCGCTTGGGGGGCATAATGGAGTCCCTTGTTACTGGTGATGATAACGAGTGAAAGGATCTTGGTCGACGCGAAGGTCCAAGGAAGCAGAAGAACGCGCTGCCGCGTTTGATGTGGGCGAGACGGTTCATGGTTCCGTGGGAAAACATAGATGGATCACGTGAAAAGTGAACACTTAAAAGGCCGGCGGCAAAATTCTGGTTCTGAAGGTCCCTCGAGGATCGACGACCAGTCCCTCTTCCTCTGGGTAAGTGGAAATGAGTCTTGCGAACCGAACCCACTCAAAGCTTAGTGTTAGCCATACCCCTTGGAAACACGTATAAGATGCTCACCCATAGGGGGTTTTCTGCCTGGATTGTCGTCAATGGGCAGCCACTTCCTGAGTATCTCGTGGCGGTCAACTCGGAGACCAACCAGGTATCGTGTTGGATTCCTAGCGAGGAGGGACAGGTAAATTGCCTATCTACTCCTTATCATCCCGGTGATCGACCGTGTACTGCAGGAATTCTCCGTCCACTGGGAGGACCACGGAGGAAACATCGACACTTGTGCATTCATCTCATTGGACGGATTCATAGGTCATCTTGATCAGATTCGACAACGAGGTTCTTGTATCTGACTGTTTAAATAGCTCCGGGTCGGTTTCTATTTGGCCATGGTAGGACGTTTCGATCCGGAGTCAGGACTTCGCAAACCACGGAACGACCTTTCGTCTTCCGCAGGGTCGCCGATGGTGCAAGTAAGTCAACCCTCAAGTATTTCATACCCTCGGAGACGATTGATGCTTCCAATCAGGCAATCCCATGTCTCCCTCTTCCAGAGACGCCGGCATGATTGTCTTGAAGATCAAGCGAGTCAATCGTGTTGCCAGTCGTCCAGTCGATAATTTCCAACAACTAGCCCAAGGTCCTCAAGGTACTCGCCAGTCTGGAGACATATACGTAGGGTGAGGGGCTTTGACTATGTTCTTCGTTCAGTCTGACTCGTGAGAATGACCCAGGTTTGGTGAAGATGGCCCGGCCCAGGAAAGATGGAACTACACTTGGGGAGTGGAACCTCATGCCGAAGACGGACCCGGGGGAGCCACTCCCTCGACGTATGTCTCATTTACTTTTAGGTACAGGACTTATGGTGGGTAATACTAAGAGCCAATGAATCCGGGAAACTGATGGATGCGCGAAGAATTTCTACAGGCGCAAGGCATCGCCCAAGCTCCCCCTCCTGTGCGTGGACCATCTTCGGCAACTAGAGCCCCAGTCCGCCGTATCTCGAGTGCTCCCGCTGTTTCGCACAATGAGAGCTCTGTCGCTACGCCCGGCTCGATACACAGAGTGCAACGCTATGCCCATGAACTATCTGCAGGTGTCCCATCGGTATGAACTACTGCGTTCTTGTCTCTAGTCCGCACTGAAGTACTGACCTTCCAACAGCAGATGTCCCGGCCCGCTCTGGAAGCCCGAAGGACCGCGTCCTGGGTGCCTACCATCTCTTTACCGGTCAATTCGCCACTTGCGGGTCAGCATGTTCTAGTGCCTCCCAGGGGTCCTCCAGAGGATTATCACAACGTGAACTACGACACTAATCACGGTACCGTCAACCACTACAACACGAATCAACAAAACCCAAATCATTACAATACAAACCACCAAAACTCCACCCACGACCAACAATAATGATTGCCCCACACTCATACAATGTCGGAATATCCGTATCGCTTTGCCTGTTGTCGCGCTATTGTCAAAATTTGCTATCGTCGCTTTCCATCTTACTTGCTTTTCTTGCTTACAGTTTCCGAGTCTTGCTTATTCTGCTATCGTCCTTGTTGTTCGATCCGATCGCTATCTCATCTTGCTCTCTCTCTTTGCACTCTCGTAAATGTTTTTGTATACTCGTTGGTTCACTCTCACTGATGTTGTCGTTCGCAATGTAAATACATAGGTACTAGACCAATGAATTGATGTAGTTCTCGAGATCTTGAACGGCCAATGTGTCAAATGATATCGATAGGCAAAGGGACACAACTCACTGGAGTATCCGTTCGACGCGATTGTAGCAGAATCGGCGACATTGGGGTTGGTACCATGAGCACTCTCGTAAGCATCGGGAATGCCATCCTTGTCGGTGTCCACGGGGGCCTAGTGCAAAAATGAGCACGGAAAGTACCCGTCGCAGAAAACCGGCTTACCGTTCCACCGCTGATGGGCCCTGGACCATTTATCGGCGAGGCATTCTCGTCGCTAATGATAGCTCCTTTCTTTCCCCAAGAACGCACTTCAGTATCGATTAGGTAGGTATCGACATGATCTCTCGATTTGCTGGCACCAGCATGAGCGAGGACGTAGTCGAGGGCATCTGTTGGGGAGCGTAAGGTGGCCACAGTTGGATAGTCGAATCTCGTGGCCTGGAATTTGACGTTGGAATAGTTGTCTGTCGTGGCGCCGAGAATGAATCCGTTAAGAGACCCGTTCTACAGAGCAAGAGCGTTGGAGAGTCAAAGTTTAACCCAAGACTTTTGGGGCTAACCTGGTCTGGATCGCTGTAAAAGATGTATCAGCCACTGCCATAGATCAGAAAAGGGCTAGGACAGACTAGTAGTTATTGGCAACATAGGCCACGAAGTTCTGGTTTCCACGGGTGACTAAACGTCCGTCAGTAATCGAAACTAATCAAAGCTTTTCCACCCACAAGGCCTCGCTGAGGTATTGGGACCACTACGATGATAAATTATCATCACCGAATTGACTGTAGTAGATGTAGAAAGCCCACCTAATGAAAACGTTTCCTACGATATTGGCAGCCGAGGGACCATCTGAGTCACCAGCAATGTAACCTTTGGAGGACAATGTTCAGAATACTCTCTCGCACCAGGCATGACTTGTGAGACTTACCGCCTCCTGAGCCCCAGTTGTAAACCTTCGGAATGAACCCGCTCTTCAGCGTCTTAAGCTTCTAAGGGGAAGTGATACTGACCACATTGTTCACAAACTCGTTGACTCCCTTGACCTTCGGGTTACGAGTCTTGTTGTCGATGTAGAGCGTTCGGATGATGCTGACTCCGCCGTCGGTCTGAATCAATCCTCCGCACGAATGTGTGTCGAGTCCTTGAGCGATGATGGAGTCCTGAATGCTGACGTTTGATACGTCTCCATTGATGGAGAATGTCTCGTCTCGGCCCCAGGAAACACTAACATGATCGAAAATCATGTTATTTCCGTTGGCGATAGTAATACCATCCTTGCCCGAGTCGCCTTCGGAGAATTTAGACTTATACTCAATAAAGTTTCTTCGCAATCTTACTCACCGCCCTTTCCCATACGGAAACGAATGTAACGCGTGATGGTGTTGGAGGCAGCGGAGTCTGCGAGGTTAGCCATGATTAGCCCAAAACACTTTGCATCCCCCGAGCAAGCCCTTTACTGACAAGAGAGACCGTTTCCGTATATCGTGATTCCCTGGCCGGGGGCGGTTTGACCAGCAATCGTCACTTCAATGTGCATGTTTTAACGATGAACATTCGCGTAGACCGGCCAACGTACCGCGACTGCTCACAACAATTCGTGAGCTGATGTTAATGACACCACCGACAGCAAAGACCACAGTCTGCAAGGGAGTCAGGTGTCATAACGGGATGAGAAGCGAGGTTGTACCGACCCGGTTGGATTGAGAGACGGCATCACGGAAGCTTCCTGCTCCAGAGTCGTTGAGGTTTGTGACAATGTAGACCGAACCTCCTCGACCGCCAGTGGATTGAGCACCGAAACCTGTGTTCTTGGGTAAGGGCAGGGTATGATGTTCATAAACGTTCCTTCGGCCTACCTTCAGCACCAGGGAAGGCAGCGAGTGCAGAGCAGAGTGAAACGTAGGAAAGCAAAAGTAAAAAGGCGGGCAACAGTGGTCGCATCGTCATTCCGAGCCTGTGTACGGAGGGCTTGAAGAGAAGGGTGTTGCCAGCTGCATGGTTTAAGTACCAAGGTGGTATCCCCGGCTCCAAAGACACACAAGTCCACCGAGCTTCATCCACTGTTCTTCCTGAACGAGTAAGAGCAACGGTCCGTGTTAACATAGACCCATGGAGGTGTCCTCATGCAACTGCATCAAAGCAGGCGGTCCGGGATGATCACCAAGACCGTAATTTTGAGCTTCCAATTGAATCATCTGCTAAGGACGTCCAAATCTGACATGCTTCGCATTCGGTTGTTCGTCTCTAGAGGAATCGGGTGAAGGAGGGAAGAATAGGATGATTGCGGAAAAACATAACCAAGGACTCCTGACCTCCCCCATAGCCAGAAGTATTCCACGGGAGGGACATGCATATGGATTGCGGAAAAAATTATGGAAAACACAGTAGATGGATAAATACGTACTCTGAGGCAAGTAATGAATGATACATGACAACCTCTTAACGACAATTCGAGTGTGAGATGAGCATAAAATGTAAACCACCGAACCGAGGCGGGGACTGTGATAGCAGCCACTACTTCGGGATGTTTTCTCGTGCTTGTTGCCGTATCTTCTTTCTATAATGAAAAGAACGGAGTCAATAAACATTTCCTGTCTGATCAGCAAAGAATCTTACTCATATGCTACTTTGTCGTTCCTGATGTTTTGAGGGATCGGATGAGTGAATGAGAAGACGCGGTCACGTATGCACGTACTTGAATAGCGTGTATGCTTCCCCCTGCGCGGGATCGTTCACATTCGGGTCATTCAGAAGATCTTGAATGCCCAGCAGAATCTGAAGTGATAGCTGTAGAACGAGACATGGATCGAGAGTAGACACAACCTACCTGTTTGATGGTAATTGCAGGTTTCCACGACTTTTCTTCGTCCAAAATAGACAGACAAACGGTTCCTGACGGATACACGTTCGGATGGAACAACGGCGGTGTGAATTTGCCTGCGTCGCGTTTAATAAAAGAACGCGATTATGGACGTGAGTGTGCATGCTCACATTTCGGTGGCTTCGATGGATAGTCTGCAGAAGCGCATGAGATCGTGTTCAAGAGAGATGTGCGTGGATATGAGCCACAATACCTTCAGGGAATGTCATCATTAGCTTGTACAGCCCTCCTTCCCAAGGGGTCTAAACGAAATTGGTCACCATCGGAACAAGTGAATAGAGCGAGAAACATACGCCTGTCTTTCCTGGAATCCCGACCTCCCACTCCATCAAGTTCATTGATCCATCTGACGCCTTGGCTGGTTTCGCAAAGAATCCCTGGAAGGAGACACTCGTGAGTCAGTGACCAACATCCCTGCGTTCTCGACGCGTCTTCAGTCCCAGAAACTATCTCCTCCAAGTTGTCAAGTCGCAGCATTCGCATCTTGCCACTCTTTGAACCGAAAATTAGAGACGTACAAAAGGGTGGTCCTTTCTCCACTGCTTGCGTTCTTCAGCCAGTCTTGGTCTACATATGCCGGACATTGCGAGGATGTTCGATCAGAGGCTAAGAGTTAGATATATCCGTGTACCTGATGGTCGAAGAACAAGATAGAGTGGTTCAACTAGGAGAGAGAAGTTGACTTTGTCGATGGATGGGAATTAGTCCTTGTAGTCACGATTGTGACATCGTGACATCTCACTAAAGCCTTACAGTCACCGACAGTCGAGTCAAAACCAATGCTAGACCATGGCCAAGTCCGATGGTAAGTCATATATCGCATCGAGGCCTTTTCATCGTTCATCAATGCCGTTTTCGAGATCCCTTGATCATCACAAAGGCATAAAAGATTCCGGTGGCATATATACAAGATACTGTAACCAAAACGACTGGAGATATTCGTTCAAGAAGCCACTAGCCAGATCATATTTGAACTTCCGCAGCCCCACTGAAGTTTCGGCGATGGGTTGGCGCCGAGTAAATGCTTTCATTCCCTGGGTGGATAGAGTCAGATTCGCCGGATTGAGAGCGGTAATGCTGGGACACTGGGTAAGTCGACTCCCGCCACACCGGTGTCTGTGGGCGCGACTGGTATCCCAAGGCATCTGGGTATGTACTTGGATCCGATGGGTCCTGATATGAAGACCAGGTGAATACGAGCTTTCTGAAGCAAGAATCGAAGTACACACATATAGACGCGGTTTTGGAATGGCTTGTGTGTTTGCCGAGAAAGGACTCCCGACGCGGGTGGGGTCGGGGCTCGTTGGGAGATTTCCGGTGTTGACATCGAACGGAGCGTCTATGTCGGAGACAACTCGAGGTCGAGCCTTGCGACGACGCATAAACCAGAACAAGAGTAGAGCGATGATCGCCAACCCGGCAATGCCTCCCACCACACCTCCAGCGATGGCACCGGCATTGGATTTCGAATTCGAATTATTTGATTCCTGCGGCTGAGAAGTAGGACTAACCAGTGCTGAGGGCGTGTTGGGCACGGTGGGTTTTGGTGTTCCGGTCGACTCGGGCGCGCCTTCACGCATGGATAAGCAATGATGAATTGGGACGGAGAGTTTACTGACTAGCAGATGCTTGTGCTTGTGCTGCGTTGAAACTGTCAGAAGGCTGAAGCGTCCACGCGTGTCAGAATGAGCCCGTGAGATATGAAAGGCGGACTCACCTTGATGTCGAGATACGCCCATCCTGGAATAGCGGTGCCGGCAGGAATATCATTCGGGAATCTAGCGAGGAAGATGAGAGGCTGGAAAAACTGCATCGTACGACAGACGGACTTGCTATCGTAGACAGTCGAGCAGTTCGTGGAGTAAATCGACCACCTGCAGTGAAGGAAGTTGAGAAATGTTTTCCAAGGCCCATGTCGACTGAGGCCGAGCGTACTTGAGATAACTTCGATCTTGACATGCAGCACAGGCACTCAATAATGAGTAGAAAACAGTATTGCAACGACATGGATTCGCCGCGGCAACCCCAGGCCCTACGTAGGACTGTCCGGGACTAGGCAGAGCTGGAATCGTAAAGTCTATAGTCGAGATTATTGATACTGCCTGAGAGCGACTGTGCTTCAGAACTCACTGCCACCATAGCAAACCCCACCCAAGTAAGCCGCCACGTCGCACGGACTCTGATCCCTACTGTTGAAGGCCTGGGCGGAACGGGTCAGCTGAGACTGTCGATGTAAACGAATAGAACGACGAAACCCATTCATAGCCAGTTGCCGGATCGCACTTTGCTGGGGCCTGTTGCGCCATCGAGATCCAGGGGAAGCTAGTGAACAGAAGGACGTTGAAAAGAGCAATGAGGGCCATGTCCTTCATGGTGGGGGAGAAGGGTTTAAGGGCGCCCAGGAACTTTATTTTCCGTACAGCATCCTTTTGAGAGATTCAAAATGGCGCTATTTAGCTCACATCATGGCACGGGGCCGATCTGCCCGACATGTATGGATGCCGAAGGTGGTCTTGGGTGTTCATGTGAGGACTCCATTACAGCCGTCAATCATGAAGAAGAGAAGATGGTTAACGATGGGGGCGGAGGCCGGGATTGTCTGGGGACAAAGGCTCTCAATTGGTCCTCCGGCGTTTGCCGACGGCTTCGTGCATCGCCCAGTGTTGGGCTGACAGTGAAAGTATTACAGACCCTGCATACCCAAACCTTGCGGGCGTACCTGAC
The DNA here is from genome assembly GCA_024721195.1 of Marasmius sp. AFHP31. Taxonomy (NCBI): domain Eukaryota; kingdom Fungi; phylum Basidiomycota; class Agaricomycetes; order Agaricales; family Marasmiaceae; genus Marasmius; species Marasmius sp. AFHP31. The sequence goes on from JANHQD010001308.1 coordinate 10,198, forward strand.
ACTAATATCCATATATCATATCACAGCATTCTAATCTTCTTCGGATCTACTTTGCGCGACTTTGATTTACAGCACTTGCATGAACTCGGATGGTGTAGCATATATCATGCAACATAAGGCAGCGAGCATAGGTACATGGTTGTAGACAAAGGAAAATGAACGAAACCTCCCGCGAGCTAGCCCTTACTGAAATGGATGAATTAGGTTAGGAAGACGAGATCGAAAGAAAGGAAGAGGTAACGAGACCCACGTCGACCATCTCGACATCCTCGCCGGTCTTGTTTCGGTTCTTCCTGTCAAGGATCGCACGCCTGAAAAGGAGAGAAAAAGAAACAGACATTAGACTAAGCGAGTAAATCGAATCAATCAGCAACGCACCTGTCCTTGTCGAGCTTGATGGTGGTGATAACAACGTTGCTGGGGTGGATGCCGATCGACGATGTAGCACCGTTTGACTTATCCCTCTGGACACGGTCGACGTGTATAACCCACTTCTTCCTGTAAACCTGGGTGACCTTGCCCTCCCGACCCTTGTACTTTCCTCGCACAATCCTTACTTCGTCGTCCTTGCGGATGGGTAGGGAGCGGGCCTGTAAGAAGAAAATTCGTTTGCCCTGTGCACAAAAAGTATGCCGATTTGCGACGTACGCTGTATTTTGTGCGAAGTTCCCGGGACAACGCAGAAGACATGATTTTTCGTCGGATGGAAGAGGGCGCATCGAAGTGGGCCTTGCGGGACTTGCGCCGTGAGGAGGAGACGTCTGGAAGATGAGATATTGTGAGCATGCAGGCCCAACCAGAGTCCACCCAAAGTCATCCAAAGTCGATCCGACTCATCCAGCCTGAATCTCCACCAAAATCCACCAGAGAAGCCCTAAGCAGCATAGATTCGAGAATATGAGTGAGAAGAGGTCGTACGTACCGGCGTTGTACTTCATTTTTGTCGGGGTGTCTTGAGGATGGACGTTGACGAGGGCTTGAGGAGGTTAGTTTTCTTGATGATAGCCGTGAGAAGACTCCACCGGCGTGTTCGTCCAAAACGGGAAGGTGGCCCGCTTTCGCCGCTGGGCGCTTGAAAGTTGACCTCGGCCATCCTCCATCATCCATGTCCGAGAAAGTTCGCTCAACGAAACTCAAGTTTAAAGGGGAAAAGACCAAGAAAAAGCGGAAAAGAGAAGATGGAGACGACGGAGGGAGAAGTAGCTCGCGGCGCAAAGAGGATAACATGGACCCCGAAACATGGGTATTGCCCGAGAATCCAGAGGAAATTCGCGGCCCCACCTTTATTATCCATCCCTCTGATCCTGCCCCAATATCCGTCAACTTCAACTCGACAACAAATCGTGTAATGATTCACTCGCTTGACAAAGACAAGACCGAGGACTCTGAGGAGCCGCCCAAGTTGCTCGAGCGCACACCAACAGACGTAGCTCAGGTGCGTGTTCAATCCTGGACCTCGTCAGCAAACCCTCACGCATTTGCTCTCATAGGTATGGGTGACTACGAGAGTTGCCGGGTCTCCTACTATTAACATAAGATCAGGGACTGGCGAAGGCAAATTCTTATCTTGCGACGCGCATGGTATAGTCTCCGCCGACCGAGACGCACGAGGTCCACAAGAGGAATGGACCCCAGTCATTATGCCTGACGGAATGGTCGCCTTCCAGAACATATACGAGAAGTACCTTGGCTTGGATGAATTCGCTGGAGGCTCGCTGCAACTAAGAGGTGACAGTGAGGAGGTTGGTTTTGGAGAGCGGTTCTGGGTGAAGGTTCAGTACAAATACAAGAAAGAGGCCACCGAAGAACAGAAGAAGAAACAAGAGGGAACGAGTGCCCCTAGCAAGATAGATGAAGTTGGCACTAAGTCAGTCTCGTACTTCTGTGCTTGTGCCGCCGCTCTTCTAACTTAGCTTCATAGTCATATCCACCAAGCTTGGGGTGCGGGACGGAGTATCGTCTCAAACGACGACAAGAAAGAAGTGAGGCGGTTATCTCGTGCAAGGAAACAGATTTTGGTACTGACGGTTGTACAACAGTTGAAACGAGCCCGCAAAGAAGGTCGACTTGCAGAAGCATTATTGGACCGGCGAAGTAAGCTCAAAAGGTAAGCCAGTCCTAACATCCTGGTAAACGTAATCTCAGTGCTCTCCCTACAGCGACCGGTTTTGCTGATATGTACCCAGATTCCTCACCCACCATCCATGTACCATCATACTCGTTACTGTTGTTCCTCCTCCCGAGGGTTGTATCATAACCAATAAAATCCAAAAGTAATTTTCAATGAACGAATGTCTCTAGAGTCGCTTCCAGACACACAAGTTTGTACATATACAAGTGAGATGATATTAGTACGGACAAGCGCTATGTTCTAGCGGAGAACGGTACATTGTATGTAAGGGAGGGTCGTGCATTTGTTCGTATCGATAGGGAAGGGTTATGGAGCCGGCGGAAGAAGACACATAGGTGGTAAAAGTGGTTTAGAGATCGTCGTCTTCCTCAGGGAGGGGAACAGCCTCAGCCTAGCAGGTCGCGTGAGTATACCGACTCTGTCGAAGCAAGTCAAAGAACACACCTGTTGCAACTCCCGGTTGTACTGCTCCATGAGAGCAGCATCGACGGCAACTTCTGCCGGCGCCAGAGCGGGGGCAGCGACGAACTCGAGGGCGGGGTTGCTGATTTCGAAAATGAGCGCTTGTCTGATATAGGATATCTTGGGAACACGTACCCGACCAACTTCCTCGCGAGCCACAAGAATGGCTTCTCGAAGTTGTAGTTGGACTTGGCGGAGATCTCGAAGTACTGGAGGTTCTTTTTTCTGTGGAAGGTGACGGCGCCAGTCTTCACTTTTCTCTCCTGCGAAACAAAGGGGAAAAAACCTGATCAGACGGAATTCATAATGGGGTAGATCGAGATGAGCGCACCTTAACATCAACCTTGTTACCACAAAGGACGATCGGGATGTTTTCACAAACTCGCTCCAAATCACGATGCCAGTTGGGGACGTTCTTGTAGGTGATTCGCGATGTAACATCGAACATGATGATACCACACTGTCCCTGAATATAGTACCCATCCCGGAGTCCACCAAACTTCTCCTGACCAGCGGTATCCCAGACGTTGAAGCAGATGGTACCAAAGTTGGTCGAGAAGGTGAGGGGGTGAACTTCGACACCGAGGGTGGCTAGTAGTTTGGTTTAGATCCATCTTCTTTCGTGGATTTCCAGGCGATGAGGAATCTCACCGATGTATTTCTTTTCGAATTCACCGGTCAAGTGGCGCTAGCGAGTGGCGAGATCAGTACGCGATCAGCTGAGAAAAAGAATCGCTTCGTAGTTACCTTGACGAAGGTGGTCTTTCCAGTTCCACCATCACCGACTGTGCGAGGAAGAACACGTTTGAATCGAGAAGAATGTTGGAGAGTAAAAATGTTGCACAAAGAAAATTTGAAGATCGATGAGACACGAAGAAAAGGTAGTCGCGTCAGAAACCGTTCGACGGGTTGAAAGCGATTGGATTAGCGCACCGAGGACGAGCTTGAATGTAGGGATGGTCTGCTGAGTTGCTTCAGACATTATGGAGGTCTATGGAAAAAGAGTTGTATGAAAGGAAAAGAGAGAGATGGAAGATTATTAGATAAGACTCGAGTCACGCTTTGGCACTGTTTTCAACCAAAACTGCACAAAAATAGCAATTTTTTTTTCCGGAACCGGCTTTGACAAGACTCTGTAACTGTTCTACAGCCACTGTACGAGTTACTATCCACAAGCTCTCAATGACTCAGGACATTCTTCACGTTGAAAATCTACCTTCATTTGCTTGAAAGCGAATATTGGCTCCAGAGGATCGCTCAACTTTTCTGAGCTCATCATCAAAAGTTCAGTCTTTCCAGGTCCACCTATGGACCTACCTACATCCCCAAATCGTGACACTTAACACCTCAAGAAACCCCTTCCTCGTCGTGCGGAACTAGAAGTGGTTCCAGGACCACGAGCTTGAAATAATACGGTATTTACAGACGAACCATCCGTCCAGATCCGTCCTCACCTTTACTAGCAAACGATCCAGAATCAAATCAGAACTGTACCTTTCATTAACTTTTCTATTCCTCCACCTTCGTATGAACTTGACAAATGACATTGATCATTTCCGAGGTTTTCAAACGTCCGCGTCATTGATAATCGAGGAATTTACTCAACGGGAGGCAAGTTTGCGTCACGGTCGAAGGTGTGATAAAGCAACCGGCTCGATCTGTCGCCATTCAAAGTGATCTGCTTGAGATCGCAAGGTTTGACCGGGACCTTCTGCAGCTGTCCATTCGAATTCTGGATACAGGAGAATCGCAATGAGGTGAGAGGTACAACGGTGTCTGCCCAGTAAAATGCCCGATGGCACGTACCGCACACTCGGAGGTGCTAGGAAAGTGCAAGCGCTCGTGCAATGCAGTCTCGGTCAGAAGCGCGTAAGCTTTCATGCATAATTTTCCGGATCGTGGGGAACTACATCGGCATACTCGGCAGGCAAAATTCGACTGTCCCTGATGGGATCTAAATATGTACTATGTCCCCTCAGCTCAACTTTCGTGACTAAGACTGGGACTGACCTCTTAACACTTGACGTGCATCATCGAGTGGCCCATCCCGCTTGTCCCCAACCATGTCCAGTCAACCTCAGCCCGAGAAAACATCCGCAGATGGCCAGGAACAACACGCAGCGACAGCTACATCGGCCAAAGCGAAACCAGGAGAGTCGTGGAAGGCAAACGAAACACATGTATTGCCAAAGAATCGCCTTACCCTAGTAAGAGCTGTCGAGCTTATGGTCTCTTTGGGCCCTGTTCACTAACACATAGGCATATAGGTCTTTCTGGGATTCATGTGCTGTATATTTCTGGCGGCTATTGACCAAGTAAGCACACCATCATCATTGCACCTACTATACCTGATACACGTGAACCCGAAGACCATAGTCGCAACTGCACTTCCGACGATAGTTAGCCAGCTTGGTGAGGGAAGCAATTACAGTTGGGTGGGCAGGTGCGTAACATCCGACCCTGTATTTACGCCGCACTCAAGTCTGACGGCAAAACGGATTTTCAGCGCGTATCTCCTAGCTGCAGCTACTCTGTCTCCGTTGTATGGCAAGCTGTCCGACATTATTGGTACGCTATTCGTTGCCTAGCCCTCTGAATCTCTTAGTAACACGCGGGAATCAGGCCGTAAACCGATATTATACGGCTGCATCCTGGTGTTTTTGGTACCAACGACTCGCGATCATCAAGTTCCCGCTGAACGCTAACCTCTTGATTTTCATAGATTGGATCCGCATTGTGTGGTGCTGCGCAAACTCTGACTTGGCTCATCATTTGTCGTGCCGTCCAAGGCATTGGTGGTGGTGGCATCATTCAACTCGTACGTGCACCCTATACGGACGGGATTTTCCCATTTACCCGTTACTAAAAATGAAGCTTGAAGATCCATGCTGACCGTTTCCCCGCTTTCCCAGGTTAACATCACAATCAGTGATATTGTGCCACTGCACGAGTGAGTAATTCGATCGATACCCTGCGTATGTTTTCATCCTGACAAAGCATGCAAGACGAGGTAAATATGGTGGACTTATTGGAGCTACTTGGGGAATCGCTAGGTAATCCCGCACGAAATAGCACATTGTATCCTCGCAACTCACACTCTTTGCCCATGTAGCGTGGTTGGGCCCTTACTCGGTGGGGTAAGTGGAACGAAACAGTCGAATATCTCCATCTTTCTGACGAAACCTCTCAGGCATTTACGGATCATGTATCCTGGCGATGGTATGTCTATCGTGTACTTCATGTTTCCCGAAACTGATCACGTTTCCTAGGTGTTTTTGGATCAATCTGTGAGTGCAGGGTGGTCCATTATTGTGCATGGGACTGACTTTTCAAAGTCCCACTGGCGGAGCGGCCATGGTCATCCTGTTCATCTTCTTGAACCTGAACCCCACACCCCGCAGGAGTTTGAGAGAGCACGTTGGTGAATTCGACTTTGTCGGACTTTTCTTGATAATCGTCGGTGTGGTTTGCCTACTCCTCGGATTCAATTTCAGTGAAACGGAATGTACGTCTACGAGTGTCGTCCCGGCGATGCAACCTCATCTTTGTCACCTTTTTTCCAGGGCGAGACGCGAAGACGATTGCTCTGCTCTGTGTTGGAGGAGTACTACTGGTTGCTGCTGGTTTCCATGAGGCGACCACTACTCGCTCTGCGATCGTACCTGCGAGGCTGTTTAGGGTACGAGGCTCCCACTAGCTCGACGACATGCCGGCCCTGATCCATGTGCAGACCCGTACCACTTCGATTATTCTTATCACAGTCTTCTTCCACGGGATCTGCTTTTTCGCAGGGGCGTACTACCTTCCGCTCTATTACCAGGTGCTGGGAGCCTCGGCAACTGGTGCTGGTGTCAAGTGCGTGTTCATGAATCTGTACAACGAGGCGAAGACATTGATGTATTCATGGACAGGATGCTTCCTTTCTCCCTCGGAGGCGCTGTTGTCTCCGCAATCTCCGGCATCATTGTCTCGAGGTTCAAGGAATACAGGATTGTCATGTGGATCTCATGGGCAATCTTCACTCTCGGTTATGGTTTAATGACAATGCTGGACGGTTATTCTAGTCTGTACGTATTGCTTTGGGCTGCCTTTCGGAGAGGTTGGATTTCTGACTTGGTTGGACTCCAGCGCGGAACAACTTGTGCTTCCTCTGGTCGCGGCACTTGGGATCGGAGCACTTTTCCAAGTTCGTTTTCCAGAATCCTACCAGTTTCCGGTTTGACTGACCTTCAGAGCAGACCCCGCTCATTGGACTCCAAGCTGCTATGCCTCTAAAGGATATGGCTACTAGTACTGGCGCGTTTGGGTTTATCCGGTAGGACCACGGTTTCGTGAGCTAGAGCAATCTTAATCGCTGACTTTTAATCAGAACACTAGGCGGGACCGTAGGAATTGCAATCGGGCAGGCTATCTGGTCAAGTGTCAGTTGACCTCCTTTTCTTCACCCCTTTAGACTTTCTAAGTTTGCAATAACAGACCCTGAAGAATAAATTGAGCAAGGTTCAAAACGTCCCGATTGACACTTCGAGTGCCAACCTCAGTCAGAGCGTCAGGCAGCTCAAAAATATCGCGGTAAGCCCTTTGAACTAGTCGTGTGTCTTGGGTCGCTGACTTTATGTGGTATGCGAAGGATGCGACTGTGAGAGGGGAGGTCATACAGGCGTATGCGAAGTCCATTAGTACGATATGGATTGTCGCTACTCCGATCATAGGTGTGGGATTCTTGATGTGTGCGTGTTTCAGAGCTAGAACGTCTCTTCCTCACCTTCAACGCTGACGAACATGATTAGCGCTTTTCATACGTCGATACACCCTCGATCGTACTATTGTGCGTGGAAATGATGTTGAGAAAGGAGAGAAGGTAGAAGAGGCGACGGTGGAAGAAAACGAGGCAAAAGGGGTACGCGCTAACTCGTCCTCATCGAGCCCGAGACCAGGCGAGGTACCATCCGATACGAATACGGCGCAAGGAGACCAGGTGGAATCGAAGGGAGAAAAACAGACGTTATCCGAGGATGGAAAGCAGAATGGTAAAGCGTAGGCGCGATGATCGATCCACTTCGCATTATATACTATACACCACTCACATACTATACGCACCACTCACATACGCCACCCATACCGTACACACGCTACCCACTTTGATTTTTTGAATACTCTTAAATGATGATAGACAACGGATGTATGTATCCGAGAATGACTACTACGACAATCGATGTGGGTTCGGACTGTTTAGGAATCACCGACGAATCTCATGGGGCTGGGAGAGGGATTGGAAAAACAGATACGGACAGGGTCCACGTCCTAGGCGGGAACACCGGGTGGGTGAATAATTCGAGCTGCCAGGCTCTAATGAAGTGGTGGCGACCCTTATGATATGACGCCATGAAATGCATAGATTCTGAGGAAAACCAGGTAACAGAGACGTTTTCACCTCGGTCTCAAAGCAAAGAATACGTAGTACGATACATCACCAATTGATATGCGTGTAGTGAGCATCGATATCTCAAAGTCGTTAGATTCCAATCACCGACAAGCTAATTGGTACACATCATCGCAACTGAGAAAATAGAAGTTTTCCCGCCTCCGGTCGACGCAAAACTCGGCAGATGGGCATCAAGGTCAAAGGCACGGGTAGATCCTGAGGA
>JANHQD010001309.1:0-33716 GCA_024721195.1 Marasmius sp. AFHP31
AGAGCAGGTAGATAACTGGTCCCAATGACAAGTTAGATATATTGAAGGTAAAGAGAAACGAAGTTAGCTACTCACCTGGTCCCAATGACAAGAGGTCAAGATGAGGGACCAGGTGTAAACTGCCTAGCTTATATACTGGAATATGAGTCGCGCGAGAATAAAGAAAGATAATAGGGAACAAGGAAAGAACAATAGTAGTCCATGTATGGAATAAGAACGAGTCCGGAACGAGTAACTGTTGTGTATAAAAGAACAAGAAGAACAAAGGAAACAATGGATAAGGTGGGTTGTGAAGACGATGTGAAAGAACAAGGATGAGGGAGGAAATGATGGGAATGATGAAGAAAGGGGAACCGGGTATCTGGTAGGCGTCAAAGTAACAAGTGGGCGTCAAAGTGGCAAATAGGCGCTAAAAGGGAAATGGGCGCTAAGAAAGGAAAAGATAGGGGGAAAAGCGGCACTTCATGACAGAAGTATGCACATGTCCTTGAACCTATGGAACAGGGATATGCAGCTGCTTCTTCATCTAAGTGTGGTCTCAATGATCCCTCCTCCTCCGCTCCGCCTAACAAGCGTTCTAAGAGCGTTGAAGTTGAAGAGGTTCATGACCTCCATGATCCATTCTATGATGACTCCGACTCTGAATACCAAGAGCGCATTGCTTTGAATGCAATTAATGCCTCTTTGCGTACTGAGATCGTGAGTGAAGCCGATGTCGACATGGAAATTGCTGACTCTGCTGGGTTTGATGACAATGTTGAGTACGATTCGGTCTCCATTGGCTCTAATGAATCTGACGATGACAGGCAAGTGCCTTATCTCAGTCTTTCTTCCCACACTGATACGACTCTACAGTGCGCTCCTATTCTAGCTGCTTCTAAACGTAGACGTAACAATATCATGTCCTGTATTACTTTTGTGCAATTTATTAGTGATCATTTTGCTACTTGTGCAAACTGTAAGGGAAAGAAGTCTGTTGGAAACTTGCAAGAGTGGATTGTCAATTCTGGTGCTTCGTCGCACTTTACTCACGATCTTGAAGATTTTGCTGAGTATGAACCGATGAATGATGGACCGCGGATTAACACCGCGTCCAAGGATAACCCTGTTCAAATCAAGGGTAAAGGAACTGTGTTCATTAGTCATTCTGTTGAAGGAACGAACGGTAGTATGGAGGAATGCATTACACGACTCTATCCCGTCTATTATGTTCCAAATCTGTCTATTCGACTACTCTCTCTTGGAGAATTCTTGCAAGGTGGTCTGCAACTTCGCGGATCGTCTAGTAAGTTAGCTTTTTACAATAAGGGTCGACGTCAGTCTCTGGTGTCTTACCCGCTCACGCCTGGCCAAACCATATTTTGGGTTAGCTCGCAGAAAGCCTCTGTTGAAAGCTTACTGGCCAAGTCAACTGTGGATAAGGTTGACTATGATATTCAACACAAACGCTTCGGACATCCTTCAGATAAAGCCTTGAACAAAGCTCGGAAACACACTCAGAATTTCCCTATCCTTGATCACCGTCCTAAACGGAAACGTATCTGTCATGGATGTGCAGAAGGCAAAATGCACTCCAGGTCATTCCCTGACTCGACTACCCGTGCCTCGAAACCCTTTGAAAAAATTCATTCCGATCTCAAACACTTCCCAACTGAGTCATATCACAAATACAAGTACTACATGTTGTTTGTTGATGACTGTACTTCCCATGGTTGGACTATGCTCATGCGTCGCAAGGATGACTCTGTCAAATTGCTTCGTGAGTTTATCACTATGGTAAAAACTCAGTTTGGAGTTGATATTAAGGAATGGATGTCAGATGGAGGGGGCGAGTACAAGTCTGACAAATTTGATGACGTACTGAAGGAGCACGGTATTAAAGTTCTGCAAAGCATACCCTACACGCCTGAGCAGAATGGTCGGGCAGAACGGTTCAATCGGACCATTGTCGAGAAAGCTCAAGCTCTTTGCTTTGATGCTTGTCTACCGCCATCTTGGTGGGAATTCTGTGTGCTGCACGCCGTTGTACTTCACAATCGGACGCCGTCCCAGCGTTTATGTTGGTTGACCCCGTATGAGAAGTTACATGGCAGTGTGCCAGATGTTTCTGACCTCCGAGTCCTCGGTTGTGCTGCTTATGCGTTTATTCCTGAGAAGCGTCGAGTCAATAAACTGTCTCCACGTTCGGAACTAATGACCTTTATTGGTTTCCAGGAAGGAATGAAGGGCTACCTCTTCATGAAAATGACCAATAATTCCATCCACAAAAGCGCTACAGCTATATTCGATGAGAAGTTATTCCCGAAGTGTTCTGATAAGAGACCTCGTAGCTTTACCCCGGTTGGTGAGATCCCTGAGATCCCTCCGGTATTGGGTGAAAATCTCAACTTTCTTTCGGATAGTGATGATGATTCGTCTGATGATGATCACATTCCTCCCACAAACCTTCAAAAGCAATTGGAATCTCCTCATGACGATGATGGAGATGGTCCTGCACCTCAGGGGCATCAGCATCCTGATCCTGATCCTCCGTTTGAGCCTCCCAGGCCACCCACACCTCCAGTTGCGGGTGGTGAGCATGCTCCGCCACCAAGGTGTTCAGGCAGAAAGTGGACGGGAACTAAGCAACCTGATAACGTGTTTGGAGAACAACGAGACCCGGACAATCCCTCGCGTATTATACGTGATATGGAGAGATAATCAACATGGAGAGATGCCACGGGTGATACTGAACCTATGGCTCCGCCTGCTAAACGCGGGAAAGGCAAGAAGCGAAAAGTTCCTGGGACGAATATTGCCAATTTGTCTGCCATGTTAGCTGCCTCCAGGGGGAGTCAGCCTGATAGCTTAGTGCAACAATTATCCCAAGAAGGGGGAGTAGGTTTCGTGATTTATCTGTTGAATCGGGCAGTGCCTATTCACGATGACCTTACCGATATGTCAAACGTACGAGAATGGACTCTCCATGACATACTCAAGTTGCCAGACGAGCAGCAGAGAGAATGGAAGGCCGCTTGCCGCAAAGAACTAGAGGCCCTTCGCAAGCGCAAGGTCTTCGAATTGGTTGACCTACCTAAAGGTCGCAAGGCCGTCAAAAACAGATGGGTGTTTGATGTAAAAACAAACGGTCGAAAGAAAGCTCGACTTGTTGCCAAGGGTTTCTCTCAGGTCGAAGGTGTCGATTTTGATGAGATCTTTTCACCAGTTGTACAGTTTGAGACTGTACGCATGATGCTCGCACTAGCAGCTCTCAAAGACTGGCACATTCAAGCATTGGATGTGAAGAACGCCTTCTTGTATGGCGAACTTAAAGAAGAGATATACATGCATCAACCCGAAGGTTTCAAAGTCAAGGGCCAGGAAGGGAAGGTGTTCCGCCTCTGCCGTGCATTATATGGACTCAAGCAAGCCGCCTTAGTCTGGTGGCAAGCATTGACCAAGTCCATGGAAGTGATGGGCTTTAAACGACTCACCTCCGATGCAGGTCTCTTCATCTGTAAAGATCCTGAGACTGGCGAGGAATGTATCGCCTTAATCTACGTTGACGATGCACTCTTCCTTGGACCTAACAAAGCCTTTGTTAACAAGAAGAAAGCCGAGTTTATGGCTTGTTGGGAATGCCGTGATGAGGGAGAAGCCAAGGAATTCTTACGCATGCGTATTCGTCGTAAAGGCCGCAAAATCCTTCTTGACCAGACCGACTACTTACAGAAGGTCTTGAAGCGATTCGGCATGGACAATGCAAAAGCTGCAGAAACTCCTCTTCCCGCCGGCTATATACCTCAATCCTACGACGGACCCGTTGATCCCGCACGTCGTGCTAAATTCCAGTCAGTGATTGGATCGCTTCTGTATATCATGCTTGGCACTCGACCAGATATTGCCTTTGCTGTTACGAAGCTTTCACAATTCTCTGCTAATCCATCGGAAGACCATCTCAAGAAGGCACTGTACATATGTTGCTATCTTGCTGGTACTCCAAACTATTCATTGGTTTATGATGGAGCCTCAGATGGAGGCCTATTAGCATTCACTGATTTGGACTGGGCCGCTGATCCTATCAAGTGTTGGTCGATCACAGGTTACTTCTTCAAGTTAGCAGGTGGCATCTTCTGTTGGCAGTCACGTGCCCAGAAAACTGTTGCGCTTTCATCCACTGAAGCTGAATACATGGCGATCTCTGACTGTAGTCGTCAAGCTGTGTGGATTCGACAGTTACTCTCTGAACTTGGGATTGATATGACTCCTGTACCTATATGTGGAGATAATCAAGGCTCAATATTCATCGCCTCTAACCCAGTTCAAGAGTGTTGCACCAGACACATCGACATCTGGTATCATTATATTCGCGAATGTGTCGAAGACAACAAAGTCAATCTGTTCTTTATTGATGGAGCTTATAATCCGGCGGATATGTTTACCAAAAACCTTGGACATGTCAAGTTCTCTGCCTTCAGAGAACATCTTGGACTTGAATTCTATTCGTCCGTATAGACGCTTCGTACTTCATGATGCTGTACTTAGCGAGGGGGAGTGTTGAATCCAGACTCCTGGATACATCGGACCGTAGCTATGCACGTACTATATGCCTATACCTTATCTATCGTTTCAGATCTACATCTATGATATCTATAAATTCCTCTTATAGTAGTTACAGCCACGTCTGTACAGTATATAAGTCCTGCTGTTTCTCTGCAATCTCTAGTACTTTTATCCCTCTTGTTGTGCCTCTATAAGCTTTACTCCAGGTGAGCCAGTCTGCCTTATGGCTGCCACTGTGTAGGCAGGACCTCTGCCTCAACAAAGGCAGGGGAGGATGTCACTCCAGAAGACGTTGAGAAGTTGGACCACAGGAAAACCATCCAGTCTGCTTTGTCGTTCTGTGAAGGGAGAAAAGCCAGTCGCTGGGTGGCCAACTATCTGAAACAGATCAACACATCCACAACCAACAAAAGTGTTGCATTCCCCTTTGAAGGAAAGTGGGAGACCTTTGGAAAACAGTTTAGAGTCTGCTTTGGTTCTGCCAATGAGAAGGTGGATGCCATCAGGGAGCTGGAGCAGATGAAGCAAGGGAGCAAGGCTGTCACCCTCTACTGTCAGGACTTCAGAGATGCAGGAGCAAAGACAGGCCTCTCAGACACTGACCTCATGATTCGTTTTCAAAGTGGGCTCAACCCAGAGGTGAAGAAACTCCTCGTGACAATGGACCTGGCCCAAGGGGACCCAAAGGACTTGAATGGTCTGGAGGATTGTTCATGCAGGGCTGAGAGGGCCCTGGAAGTAGAAGGATTCAGCACTCGTGAATGTACTGAGGTCACCACCACCACCACTATCAGCGCCACCCAGACTACCCCTGTTGGGGGTAATGGCAAAATACACAAGGACTTCATGAGAGCCATGTGCAACCGTTGCTATGGCTGTGGTGCAACAGACTACACCAAGGCACAGGGTAGTGCCACCACTGCAAACACTTCAGACATTGCACGTCTGTCTGCCAGGACAAGTTCCTGGGACGCATGCCAGGCTCAGGTCTCAAGCCGGCGTGGGTTGTCAAGATCAACTCGGTGGTTCCGTTCACCCTGCTCCCTGGAGAGACAGTTAATATCGGTGCCTCTCCACCTTCTCTTACTGCCACCATCGCCTCCACCATTCCGTCTGCCCCAGTCTCTGCCTCCTACACCCCCAGTTCTGATGCAGTAGCTTGTATTGCCACCCTCCAAGACTCCCTCAACCAGCAGAACACAATGATCCAGCAGCTCATGGGTTAGGAGGATTTTTGAAAAGGGTGTCCACCTTCGCTGCAGCAAAGACACCCACACTGGTTCCCATCTATGCCACTTCCTTGTACAATTCAATTCACTCTTGTACCATATCTACTACCTGCAAAATAGAACCTCTTTCTCACCATTTTGCATATGAGTGAAATTAAAAGGAAGGCAGCATCAGATGGAAACCACAGCCATGATTGACAGTGGGGCAACTGCCCTATTTCTTGGAGTTGGAAAATCCTTTGTCTCGACTCATTGAATCAGCACCTCCCCCTCTGCAACATCCTATTCGAGTTCATAACATCGACAGGACCCTTAATCAGGCTGGAAGTATCACACACTTTGCTCGACTTGGACTTACTGTGGATGGTATGGAGACCTGGACCAACTTTTTGGTTATAGAACTGGGAGGAGAGAACATTATCCTTGGTTACAGAAGACCAACCCACAGGTTGACTGGGAGAAGGGATGGGTTTCAATGCCCAAGCCTAAAGTAACTATTGAGAAAATAGAGGACAAAGACTGGTGGGAAGGCATGGGTAATCCACCTCTTTCTGACTCCATTATCGAATCCATCCATGCCTCTGTCATTGAAGAACTGCTTACAGATTCCAAAGACAGTCTGCCCCTCTTCCATGTCAGGGCAAATTGTACAACCCGAAGAGCTCTGGTAAAGAAGGGTATCTTGGAGGACTGCCACAATGATCTCTGGATTGCTGCTGAATACACCTACTCCCAACAGATAGCAGAAGAGGCTAGTAAGGGTAAACCAAAACAGATGTTTGAAGAGATGGTCCCACCAGAGTACCGGGGGATCAAAGTCTTCTCAGAGGAGGAATCAGAACGACTGTCAGCTCCAAACCCTGGGACCACACCATTGAGCTAGTACTGGAAGCCCTGCAGACAATGAAAACCAAGGTCTACCCACTCTCAATTAACAAACAGGAGGAGCTTGACAAGTTCCTAGAGGAGAATCAACGTAAAGGTTACATCTGTCCTTTTAAATCCCCACTCATCTTCTTTGTTAAGAAGAAAGATGGCAAGCTTTGCTTTGTTCAGGACTACTGGAAACTCAACAAGTACACAATCAAGAATCGCTACCCCTTGCCTCTCGTCACTGACATTGTCAACCGTTTGCAGGGCGCCAAGTATTTCACAAAGTTTGATGTCTGCTGGGGCTACAATAATGTTTGGATTAAGAAAGGAGATGAGTAGAAGGCCACTTTTGCAATGAATCGAGGGTTGTTTAAGCCCAAGGTTATGTTCTTTGGTCTCACGAATCCACCTGCCACATTCCAGTCGCTCATGAACTCTATCTTTGCCGACCTAATCGCTTTAGGAAAAGTTGCAGTATATCTGGACAATATCCTCATTTTTACTAGCACCTTGGAGGAGCACTGAGCTTTGGTAAAAGAGGTACTCGCACGGCTTCAGAAGCACAATCTCTACCTCTGATCTGAAAGATGCCAGTTCAAACAGAGGGAGATTGAATACCTTGGGCTTATCATCAGTGAAGGTGTCCTAAAGCACTAGACACTAAGACTTTGGATACAGAGACAATGGTGGCAGAAGTCAACTAGCAGAGACGACAACAGAGATGGCAGAGGCAGCAAGCAGAGAGCAAGAACAGATAAAGGAACTGGTCCCAATGACAAGTTAGATATATTGCAGGTAAAGAGAGAAACGGAATTAACTCCTCACCTGGTCCCAATGACAAGAGGTCAAGATAAGGGACCAGGTGTAAACTACCTAGCTTATATACTAGAATGTGAGTCGTGTGAGAATAAAGAAAGATAATAGGGAACAAGGGGGAAACAATAGTAGTCCAGGTATGGAACAATAACGAGTCCGGAACGAGTAACTGTTGTGTATAAAAGAACAAAGAGAACAAAGGAAACAATGGATGGGATGGGTTGTGAAGACGATGTGCAACAACAAGGATGAGGGAAAAAATGATGGGAATGATGTGGAAAGGGGAACCGGGTATCTGGTAGGCATCAAAGTAACAAATGGGTGTCAAAGTGACAAACAGGCGCTAAAAGGGGAATGGGTGCTAAGAAAGGAAAAGATAGGGGGAAAAGCGGCACTTCATGACAGCCACCAGAAGTGGGTGTTGACCAGGTCTAGTGTTCTGTGGAGTCCGGGATGGCCTGCTGTAGGACTGTCATGACACTGGTGTACTACCTCTTTGTGCAACTCATTGCTCGAGGGGACATAGACTCTGCCTTGGTGATACACCAACCTGTTGTCCTCCTCCCATTCCAACAGTCCGTTGACCAAGCAAGGTGGGCCCTTTGACTCCAGCTTTCTCAGTCCTTCCAATACCTCTGCTCCCCACTCTGACACACGTCTGATCTGTTCTTCCAGAGGGCTTACCAGGGCTGTGGCTGCAATCCTTGTGAATACCTCCAGTCCGAGGACGTTCTGCTGCAGGTTGTCATCGCTGTCCGGGATTTGGTGGGTGCCCATCCAGGAGATGGGGTCAGCCAGGGTGTTGGCTTTGCCTGGTCGGTGGCCAAGAAGGAAGTGGAAGCAGGAGAGATATAGTGCCTATCGGGCCTGTCGTCGGCTGAGGTTCTGAGCTGTCCTCCAGAACTCTAAGTTGTAATGATCTGTGAGAATTTCAAATGGGGAGGCCTTCAAGAAAATACAGCCAGTCTTTTAAAGCATCTATGATCACAAGCATCTCTCTGTTGTATATCTTGTAGTTCCTCTTGGCAGGTTGCATAGAGGCTGAACAAAAAGCAATGGGGTGCCAGAGTCCGTCTGCGAGCTTTTGCGAGAGGACTCTTCCAGTAGCATAGCCAGAGCCATCAACTTCTATTCGGGTTGGTCGATTGGGGTCCCAGAGTGTCAGGATGGGTGCAGAGGTGGAAGCAGTGCAAAGTTGGTTGAAGGCGTCCTGTTGTTGGGTTCCCCAGTGTTATGACCTAAACACTTGACTAGACGCCCACAGCTTGAATGACATTCAAGAGGCCCAAAAAATCTGACCAGCTCACTCCGACAATCCAAGTAGCAATAAAACTACAAGGTCTCCGAAGGCTTTCCAAGAATTTAACCCTCAAATTGAATCCAGCGACTGGATTCTCCTGCTTAGACCTGCCAAGCGCCCCATATCTTGTAAGGGAACGGGCATCTCACCAGCATTTGCAAACCCTCCACTTACTAGGTGTCTCGACTTCCAGTCCCACCCAAAATAATACCCCAAAGCTCACCTCTCTAGAAGACTGCTGAACAGACACACAGACAAGCTGGTGACGACCTCACAACCACCAGATAACACTCCATATGTCAACAGAATGTCGAGGGAACACATACTCATTGGTCAACCCAAGGTTTATCAAGTAATATAATCTTCAGGGGAATTAGTCGGATTTGTTCAACCACCAACAGTCCCCGGGTAACCCTTGCAACTTTTACAACAATACTATTTCACTGACCAGACACGCAAGCCCCAAACCTACTGCCAATTAGATGTGCAAGCATCCAAGTTCACAAAACAGCCACCAACCTGACACGCAAGTACCTAAACACACATAAACAGCTGCTGATGATTCACAAGCCCCCAGAACCACCAAATAAACCACTAACACTCACTACACAGGACTCTAGTATATATCCGTTAGGTATACTATCTTATGAGTAGACTAGGAAATTACACATACTTCATTACTCATACAGCTAAGTAGAATAGTATATAAAGCAGGCTTGGACTCGATCAGAGCCCAACCTAGTTATTTTGCACGGACCTCTATAACATCTCTTACTTACCCTTTGTCACTACAACTCTATACTCCCTTAGCTCTCATACTTTTAGATAGAACAATAACACCTTATTGTCTAACTAACCAATATCCTGCGTGAATACCCACTAAGAAACCCCATTACAAGTCTCATTCACCAGTGAACTCAACTTGTAATAATGTTGTACCCCAAATAACCGTCGTAACTTACCTTGCACCCCGTTGATAGATGCCGTTTCCTAAGTCTGTAATTGACTTGTATAACTTGTCGATAACATTTCCTCTAATAAATCTGTATCGTAGTCGTTAGTAATCGAGTCCAGTATCAGTTCTAATTACTTACATTTTGCACCCACTAATCCTCTCATATTGTCCGAAAGCCTTGCTAGTCCTACGTTACCGAGTCCTGTGACCCAGCTAACGCCAATGTATTTCCAGGTCAGGTCGTTGAGGGGTCATGTTGTCAAGAATGAGCCTAGAGTCGGAGGCCTCTCAGGCCACCTCATCTGGGGTCAAGAAGTCGAGGGTAGAAGGACTGGCATTGAGCAGAACATCCTACACAATGTACTGGGTGTGAAGACGAAGTGGACAAGCTGGGGATCTATCTACAGGTGTCCATGAGTATATATGACAATGTACAGCATACTGAGTCATGGGAACGAATCCTAATGAGGAATAATGAAAGAACAATGTAGAACATCAAAGAATATCAAAGGAGACAGGTAGAAACTAATGGAACAATCAAGGGATGTCAAGTACAGCAATATCATGATGGAGATCATATGGAATGATGAACCCAAGGTATGGAATGATCTGGAATGGTCTGAAACATCAAGGAAGTCATAATGCGATACTGGGGACATGAAATGAAGTGGAATCAAAGGGAAGTCAAGGGAAATAATCCAGGGACCAAGGAAACAAGAGGAACAGTGGGGCAATTCATAACACATGTAATCTTGGCAAAGTCTCTGATGAACCGTCGGTAGAAATTTGCAAAGCCTAAGAACCCCTGAACATCTCAAAGATTGTGGAGTGTTGGCCAGTCTTGAACTGCTTTAACCTTAACCCTGTCCATTCGTACCTGCCCTTCTGTCATGAAGTGCCGCTTTTCCCCCTATCTTTTCCTTTCTTAGCGCCCATTCCCCTTTTAGCACCTGTTTGTCACTTTGACACCCATTTGTTACTTTGATGCCTACCAGATACCCGGTTCCCCTTTCCACATCATTCCCATCATTTCCTTCCTCATCCTTGTTCTTTCACATCGTCTTCACAATCCATTCCATCTGTTGTTTCTTTTGTTCTCGTTCTTTTATACACAACAGTTACTCATTCTGGACTCGTTATTATTCCATACCTGGACTACTATTGTTTCCCCCTTGATCCCTATTATCTTTCTTTATTCTCACACGACTCACATTCTAGTATATAAGCTAGGTAGTTTACACCTGGTCCCTTATCTTGACCTCTTGTCATTGGGACCAGGTGAGTAGTTAATTCCGCTTCTCTCTTTATCTGCAATATATCTAACTTGTCATTGGGACCAGTTCATTACTTGCTCTTGCTCTCTGCTCACTGCCTCTGCCATCTCTGTCGTTGTCTCCACTAGACAACTTTGTAAGTAAGAGTGATTAGCTCTGATCCAAGTAGCTAGTAAGTAACATAATTAACAAAGATGTAAAAAGAAGGACTTACTTCCCACAAGACCCGGATACGGTCAAAAGTGGGAAGCTAATATGTTATGTCTACCTAAGTATGATCTGAGATAGGTACGGGATGAACTGTTGTAACGATTGGAAACACAGGCTGATAGAAGTAACTAGGGACAAACTATAAGCTTCAAAATAACAAAGATCAAGGAGAAAAGGAAATGGTATATGCATCGATCGACGTACGGCCACCAGGAGAGTTCTCCTGGGTCTCCTTTCGGTGGCACGTCAACTACACCTCCTTCTAACAGACTTCTGCTGCCGTTGTCTCTGTTTCCAAAGTCTTAGCGTCTAGCACTTTAGGACAGTGGCCCACCATGTGATCCTTCATAGAGAAGTATGTGGAAGGATGCAACACCTGTGCCCAGAAGAAGCTTCACTGTCACTCCCACTCAGTAATTCAGCCCCTTGACATGCCACAGGGACCCTGGGAAGAAGTAGGAGTTCGCCTCATCACCCAGCTACCCACCTCTCACAGATATGATGCCATCCTGGTTTGCACCAATTTCTTCACCAAGCAAGTACAATGTACTGGAACGAACAAGAATAGATTCCCATCCTTACATATTCGCATTTTGACAACTGCAACGATCTGTGCCTGAGCTTGTAGTGGATTCAACACGTAAGACTCCTAGGTTATTTTAGACTCGCCCGCTTTGAGTGTCAACTTGTGACGTCTCCCTCATTTGTAGTCATCGTGATGCGATTAATAAGAAAGGGCTCTATCACTGCTGGGTTAAAAATAGAGAAACCGTCGTTGAGCTGAGTCGCAGTACCTCTGAGCTCAAAAAGGTTCGTATGTTGTGTGGTCGACACGAAGTTTCGCTCGACGCTGATCGGTGATGGGTGTGGTGAATCAAGCCAGGACGTCCAAATCCGGCGATTCGGATATTGCAAAGGCGCCCACAGGCGCCTACCCGCACACAATGGAGGCGAAGGGGCATTCGTTCCTCGCTAGATGGCAGAAAGCACCCCTTTCAAAAGGGTAACTGCGTCGTCAAACACCGATCACATTTTGTCGTGGGTCGTGAGTTCATAGCGTTACAGATCTAGGATAAAAAAAGCGTGTCTATCGTGTAGTATGCAAAATAATCGATAAGTAGGGAGACAAGTGTCATGATGTATGCAGAGAGAGAGGAGGGGGGTATAAGTGAAAGAAATATAATGATCCTTGTGGCGAGAGAAATAAAGAAAAAGAGAGAAAAGCGTCACAATACAATTACATTTGAATCGAGAAACAAAAAGAAACAATAAACCATCATCATCACCCAACAACCTTCGACTTCTTCTTCGAAAGCAACTCACTCAGCTTGCCCGCCGCAATCCCTTTCCCCAAATCATGTTTCGTCGAAGACGGAGATACAGGCGGCGAAGTCTGACTCTGACTCTCACCCGCATCCTCCCCACCCGTCTCCTCATCAATCTTCGAACTCTTAACTCTCTTCAAACTCTTCTTCAACTTGCTCCCAAGGACAAACTCGGAGCTTCCTACAACGTGATGGTGGTGGTGATGCTGATGGTGGGCGGCGTGTTGTTGATGATGATGATGCTGGTGATGATGAATCTTCCCAAAAAACAACGACCCAGAACTCTTCACACCCGTCCTCGGCGCCGGAAGCGGAAGCCCACCCACAGTTCCCTGACCATCACCATACACCCCCACCCCAAGAGTCGAAGCCCCAGGTCCAACAGGTACACCAAGCACATCCGGTCCCGGCAAAGCAGAACCAGAACTCGACGCCTCCCCCTGCCCCTGTACAGCCGTCCTCGTCGTAACACTCGTCGTCTGCAACGCAACAGCAGGCAACGAAAACCTCTTATTCCTCCTCGCCGTATCCTCCCTCCTCCCATTCACCTCCCCAAGCAACATCTGACTTTGTTCTCTCCCAGGAATGTGAACGACCGTGTGGCGTTTCGAAGAGGCTACCGAAGGCGCCAGAGAAGGTGCGAAGGAGACTTCTCTTTTCAATTTCGGATTGGGGCTGGGGTTCGGATTCAACATCGCGCTCTCTTCCCCTCCCCCTCCTTCGGTAGGATCACCTCTCCTCCCCTGTTCGGCGGATAAGAAGTCCTCCAAGATTTGATGATAACTCCGAGGCCTGTTCACCGACGAACTAGGAGTCTTCACCACCCGAGTTCTTCTCCTATCTTTAACCTCTTCATCATCATTATCCGATTCCAGATCGTACACCGGCTGCCTCGGAGATTGAGCCTGAGTTTGGATTTGAGTTTCCTCCACGTTCCTTGGCGCGGGGATAGAGGCAGGCCCGGCGATGAACGAGCTGAGCGGTAACGAAGGCATCGACAACCACGATGGGAAACTAGTCTCCATAAAAGGTTTCTCTTCCTCCTCTTCCTCTCCACCACCATCATCTTCCCCTTCCTCAACAGGATCAATCAACGGAAACACAGTCTCATAACACGCATTACACGCTCTCGCCGGTTTATTGTTGTTCTGCGGTTCCCGAGGGTCCGAGATGAAGAACGTCTATACGGGTAGAAGAGTCAGTCAAATCAGTCAACCATCTAGAACGGGGGGAAAGAAACAAGAAACAGAGACAACGTACCCTATCCGAACACCCCGCACAAACACACCTCCCACAAAGCCTACAATGATGTCTCCTCCTCCTCCACCCAAACGCTCTCCCACACCTCATACACCCCTCAGCTTTCTCATCGGGGATCCATATCGCCGGAACCCAATGTTCGACTCGAGTCCTCCGCTCGCCCTTCTTCTTACTCTTATTCTTGACCTTCTCGTCGTCAGGCAGGAAAGGCAGAGCTTGAAGCGTCTTCCGCAGATGATTCGTCGAGGACGATGACGTTAACGTCGAGTTGGGGTGGGTGACGTTGAGGGAGACGAGGAGTTGGGCTTTGGCGTGTCGGATTTGGGATATCCATTCGTCTCGGTCGTGTTCCGTGTCTATCACAAAAGTAAGTATTCGGTGGTGTAAAAAAAAACAACCGTGCTAAAAACCTCACCAGCATAAACAACAAAACTCCCTTCCGGACTCAAAACCTCCCACCTCCTCTCACCCTCATCTTCATCCCCTTCCTCGGGAGGGTCCTCACGCAAATCAACCTCACCCCCAACACTACTCGGTCTCCGTCGTACTTTGACCGGGACGACGACTTCGAGATCGACCAAGTCGGCTTTGGCTTTAAACACCCAACGCTCTCGAGACGACCCGGAACCGTCGTCGGTAGACGATGCGTGTCGTTTAATTTTGTTCAAGCGGGGGATTGGAGCGGATGATTTTGTCTAGGAGGAAAAGAAAGAGAGTCTCAATAACGAAAGGGGGAGATTGAACATAACGCATCAACAAACTCACCCGAGCCCTCTGAGGATCGACACCCGGACCTCCTCCACCCGCATACGACCTTCTCTTCGGCGATTGCACCACAGATTCACTATCCGCCTTCTCCTTCAACTTGGGTCGTTGCGCAATCAACGGTAAATTCGATATCTGCGAGCCCGGTCCCTCACCCTCCTCCGTCACAGGCGAAGCAACCATATTCGTCCTAGCCTGCAACGCACTCACAACATCCGCATCGCTCTTACTCCTCGTCCTAACCATCGCAGGTCTCCTCAACGGATGGTCCGGTGAAAGCGCAGACGCAGACGGGGGTGACTCTGTCAGTGTGAGATTCGGTCGACTCCCGTTCCCGAAACTCGTTCGACTGCCGTTTCTCGAGACCCACCCACCATTCCCGGGTTTCTCCACACTGCTACTAAGAAGTCCACCTAAACCGGCAATCGCACCCCATACTTTCTCCCCCTTCTCAGCACGTTCATCTTCTTCTCTTACGAGCCACACCAAACAGTCTGAGAATAACAAGAACTCTCGCTCGTGTGGTGGCGAAGACCGTTCGACCTGGATCAGAGGTCCCCGTTTGAGAAGCGTTCTTCCAGGGTATATAAGCTGGAACGGTAAATTCGGCGTCGCGCGTTGAAGAGCCAGTAGCGAAAGCGTCTGTGCGTGTGTTTGTAGTGACGTATTCAACGAGGTCGTGACTACAACAAGTCAATAAAAGGGGTTATTCAGAAACAGAAACATCCGAGACGAAGTGAAGAGCACGCGTACTTTTAGCAACCAAAGTCCGCACATTCTCTAATTGCAATCTCTCGGGATCTTCGGGACTCGTGCATGATATGAGGTCTTTGAGGAGGAGCAGGTACCGTGGACATCTTTGGACGATGGTCAAGAGCCAATCACCCAATTTGAGTTTGCCGCAACGAGGATCGGCTTCTTGTTTTTTGACAAACTGGGCGAAACGTGGGCTAAATGTTGAGTTGGCGTTGGCGGCTGTGGGTGAGGGAGGTAGGATGAGGGCGGTCAATGTGGACAGGGTGGTGGAGAAGGATGTTATGAAGGGTGTGTAGAGGGATAAGTAGGGAAAGTGGGAGAGGAGGAGAGGGCTTAGGTTGATGGAGGTGTTCATAGTGACGGAGGGGACTATGGGCGTCTGGGAATTTGGGGTAGCGTCTTCGTAATGGTTGTGACGGAAGAGTGCCGAGGTTAACGCAGAGAAGAATGAGCGGTGCAGATTCCATATGTCGATAAAGTTACTGAAGACCGCAGTCATCACTGACCTGTCGAGCAGTGGTGTTGGAGTGTCGAGAGAGGCGATTATGGGAGTGAGGAAGTGCTAGAGTCGATAGTGAGCAAGAGTAATTTGTTGCTGTGTAACTGTGTACTTACAGAGTAAATGAGCTCGAGTCCATCGACATATGCTCGTTCGGTAGCGTAGAACTCGTTGATGACCTTTCTTCGCTTCTCTTCCATGGCCTCGTCTTCTGTTGGTCGGCTGCCACTTCGACTATTCCTCTTCGCCGACATGGATGAGCGCTTTTGGCGTTTGTTCAGTTGCGCTGCTCCTCCTCCCAAGTTATTCGTCGAGGCTGCGTTCCTCATCGTCGGTCTTTTCAGTTGTAGTGAAGTTACTGAAGACGAAGGTGACGCAGAGCCTTCCTCAGGTAAGGAATCGAACGATGCGACAGAAACGACAGATTCTCTGTGAACCAGAGAAGGGTGTGTGGGTAAGGATATCCGCCGAAACGGTAGATATGGTGGTCGTGGTGGAGGATGAAGATTATAATGTGGCACCTGTGCCTCAGTTGAGTTATCTGAGGACGGAAAAGCAATCGAGCTCGTTGCTGCAGCTTTTTATTCAAAACAAGTCAGGCAAACGAAACAAGACCGTGGCATATGCAATGGTCTGACTCACCGGCCATTTTTATTTGCAATCCGCGCTGGAATGTGGCCTTGCTCTTCCGTTACTGGCCCAAACGCCCGTGCTTCAGCCGCCTATGAAACGGGTGTTGGTCGAGGAATACGTGAGGCAAAGGCTTGGGACTGTGAGAGACGGGTGACGACAGGAGTTAAAGAGCGCTAGTTGCCGGCGGTCACCCTTTTCGAGACAGGGATCATCATCCGGGTCGGCTATCAATTCTCTTACAACATAACCGTCATCATCGCCGACGACACTCACCTCGACCTCGACGACGACCTCGCAATGTTCTCTGGTCTTCCAACCACCAAAAGAAAATGCCACACGTACGTAGTCCTCGATGCTGGCCCACAATCTTTTCTGAAAATTTTTCTTGTGGCAGAAAGTTGAAACTATTGCCCAATTGCAAAATCTCTTCTACGCCGACGTCATTTTCTCTCTCTTCCGGAAATTTTCCTAGGCTGCATCATCCGTCTCTTTAGGTTCCGTACTTGCACTTTGGCTGCAACGTTATTGGCTGGGTAGAGTAAAGCAAATGATCCTGGTGCGTAGTTCCCGTTCTCCATTTCCCCCTTCACTTTAACTGAGCCGCTCAACAGCACCCCACGCCTGAAGACAGTATTTGGTCAAGTTCCCCCATGACCACCAACGAAATCTCGGCAGAACAGGCGCTCCCCTCCACATCCCTACATACTGCGCATCGGCGGTAACACGGAGGACACAGGCCATCGTGGGGTTAGAGTTGAATCCAAGATCTTTATCAAGACCGAACAGCAACGAACTAGATGTATTGAAAGCGATATATATAGCTATAGCACGAGCACGCCTCTCAACTCTTGCCTTTTACCCTTTTCGATACCCAACGGCTCTTAACCAACGTTCGCCTCTCGCACACGAAATACACTCGATCCATCCTTCCATCCACCGCCCATCGCATGACGCATCGATCCAGTCTTACGACAGCATGGCTTCTTGGGACAACAGCGCTCTACACGCTAGCAGCCCAGCCTGGCTCCTTCGTAGATGGGGGAAACACACAAGTCAGCGCAATGATGGTACATGCCTCAATCCTTTGCGTCCCATAACCTATCGCTCATCGTCATGATTTTTAGATGTTCGTCGGGAACAATGAAAAAGTATACATCCTCGACAAGGCAGAAAGCAACCAAGCTCAAATAAACGGACATCCAGCCTGGGGAGCAGTATGGTGCGCTCTCTTCCTCTCTCAATCGACCCGAGCTCACCGTTTTTTGTGCCTTTGAAGGGACTTCAACACACACCAAATCCAACTCATGGACGTCAAAACCAACGTCTTCTGCGCAGCCGGAATGCACCTCCCCAACGGATCCTACGTCACCTTTGGAGGGAACAAAGCCCTCGGTCCAGGTGACACCCCTTCCGACGACGGTAAAGACACCTTCGACTCCAGACTCGGCGTTTTCGACGGTCGGAAATCCATTCGTCTCGTGGATCCTTGTACGAGTTCAGACGACTGGAGCTCCTCGAAATGTCAGTGGTTCGATGACCCGTCTGTTTTGGCTATGCAGAAGCAGAGGTGGTATGCCGGTGCGGAACCTTTGGGGGATGGGTCTATTGTTCTCATTGGGGGGTTCACGAATGGAGGGTACGTTAATAGGAATACTCCTAATACGGACCCTTTGTTTGAGGGACCGGGTGACGGGCAGCCGGGGGGTGCAGAACCGACGTATGAGTTTTTCCCTGCGAATGGGAGGGAGGCGCAGATTATGCAGTTTATGGGAAAGACGAGTGGGTTGAACTCGTATGCGCATACGTTTTTGATGCCTTCTGGGAAGATGTTCGTGCAGGCGAATTTTTCTACGAGTAAGTTCTGGTTCTATCTATCACCTTGACTCCTTCGGAGCTAGCACTCACAAGTGTGATGGGTTTGCAGTTCTCTGGGACTACGATGCAAACGTCGAGACAGAGCTCCCTGACATGCCAGGAAAAGTTATCCGCGTATACCCAGCTTCAGGTGCCACCGCCATGCTTCCTCTCACCCCCTCCAACGAATATAACCCTACGATCCTCTTCTGCGGTGGGAGCGACATGCCCGACGAGTCATGGGGAAACTATGCTTTCCCAGCCATAAACACCTGGGATTACCCAGCCTCTCGAGACTGCCAACGTATAACCCCCGAACCTAAAGACGGATCCACTCCCCAGTACACGAAAGATGACGATATGCTCGACCCACGGAGTATGGGACAATTCATCATACTTCCGACTGGGAAACTACTCATCGTAAACGGAGCGAGGAAGGGGACTGCAGGGTACGCTCAAGCAACGGGTCAGACGAAAACGTACGGGGAGATGCCTTTTGGAATGTCACTCGCTACGGATCCGACGTTTACTCCGGCGATATACGATCCAGATGCACCATCTGGCAAACGGTGGTCGAATGAGGGGTTATCCGCGTCCAAGATCCCTAGGTTGTATCATTCGAGCGCGATCTTGCTCCCCGATGCGTCAGTTCTTGTTGCTGGGTCGAATCCGAACGTGGATGTGAACACGTCTACGGTGTACTCTACGGAATACCGCGCGGAGGTATTCTACCCATCGTACTTTTCAGCGAGCGTCAGACCTCAACCAGGGGGTATACCCAAGACGCTTTCATACGGCGGCGACGCTTTCGATATCACCATCCCCGCGTCTTCGTATTCCGGTACCGGAAACGACGCAGCGCAAAACACGCACGTTGCTGTCGTGCGTCCTGGATGGACGACGCATGCGATGAATCTGGGGCAGAGGTATCTTCAGCTACAGAACACGTATACGGTGAATTCGGATGGGTCGATCACTTTGCATACGGCTCAGATGCCTCCGAATGCGAACGTGTTCCAGCCGGGGCCGGCGATGGTGTTTGTGGTAGTGAATGGGATACCTAGTAATGGGACTTTTGTGACTGTTGGGTCGGGGAATATGGAGAAGCAGACGTTGGGTGCTGTAGCGAGTTTGCCGAGTAGTCAGGGAAATGATGCTGCGAGGGGGACTGCTGATGGGTCACAAACGGGTGGCGGTGGGGGTGGAGGAAGTTCGGGCGGGAGGAATGGAGAGATCGGGATGCGTGATTTGTCTCTATTCCGATTCCGTGTGTCTGTGTCTGGGGCAGTCGTTCTCGTTGTTCTGTACTTATTATCGGCGTAAACCGTTTCGTGGATCGTAATCCAAGGACTTCCGAAGGGCTCTCCTTATAGTTACTTACTTATTGAGCTGAGGGGATCCGCTCCGGGTCAAGTTTCAACACTAAATCAATTCAATCACACGAAAAACCCTCGGTCCTAAATTCCGCCTTGCCCAGAACCGAAATCACATGTCCTTGGTGAACATGTCTCCTAAAACCGCCAATGGATCTCCCCAGTCTCCGAGATCGGACACTCTGCTATCCTTTTCTTAGCCTCTTACCACCACCATGTCTGTCGGATTCAGGATAACATCCGCATTATGGGACAAGATACATCATTTTGCTTCGTTTCCCCAGACTGGAGGTACGTTCTACCAGGCTGCGCAAGTTCCGAAGACGAACTGACGGAGTACATCGTTCTCGGTAGTTTCCTTACAGCAAATGGTGCTGTTTGGGCATAACCCAGGTCAAGGAACGTTATTGAAAGCCAGCCAATTCCTCGCCGGTGAGTGCCAATGGGGGTATGGATACCTGAAGAGCCAAGAGTCGATGACATCGAAAAATTCTTAGAGGAACTCCCCGTACGACTGGCTCACAGGGTCAAAGAGCTCGATGAATTACCCCATGATCTGAGCAAGATGCCATCCATAATCAAAGTGAAGAATTGGTACGCTCAGAGTTTCGAGGTGCGTCATCCGGACCGTGTCTTTCTGTCCAATTTCCACTCACAACCTCCCTCTCGCGCGGTTAGGAGCTCATTAGTTTCCCGCCAATCCCATCCTTAAAACCTGACATCCGACAAGCGCTCCTCGCAGCCACAGATGAAGACCAAGTTCTCCCCGAAAGCGTACCCAACCCATCTCTCGACCAATACGTGAACATGATGGTCGACGGAAACAACGTCCCCGGTGTCGACATGAACGGAAACGGGAACGGTAATGGACAGAAGGCTATCTTCAATAAGGTCAGAATGAGGATGCCGGTGGAGAAAAGGTAAATACGCCTGTCTCCACGTCTTGGGTCTTGGGTTTTCTTGACAGCAACGTGTCTTGTGGAAATCAGGTACTACGCGGCACCCAAGGCGTCGATCAACTGGCCTCCTGAAGTCCGAGACTATAATTCCCGATTCACGAAGGTGCTTGACGCGATTAAACGCCGACACGATCCGACCGTTACGACTGTTGCGCAGGGTGTGAGTCTCTTGTCTTGGGCTATTTCTTGGACTTTTTTTTTGTTCATCTGACCATCTTCGTCGCGTGAACAGGTTCTGGAGTGGAAACGGTCACAGAATCAACAGCATATAGGGTTGGACATTCAGCAGTGGTTGGATCGGTTTTACATGTCACGGATTGGGATACGGTTCTTGATCGGTCAACGTACGTGAATTGGCGGGGTTAAGAGAGCCGGACAGACAGCTGACACTTTTTTGTATCTTCCCCTCCTCCTCTCCTCCCTCTCATAGATGTCGCGTTAAACACCCAAGAATCGCACCCAGACTATGTGGGTATCATTTGCACGCGTGCGAATGTCCATGATATCATGCAAGAAGCTATAGAGAACGCACGGTTCGTGTGTGAAGAGCACTACGCGTTATTGTCATCTCCCCCGGTTCAGCTGATATGTCCTAAAAACCTGACGTTCCCGTACGTTCCGGGCCATCTGTCGCATATCGTGTTCGAGCTCTTGAAGGTGGGACTCGCTCCAGTGTTCGCCCTTGATTCGTTATGTTTACCAGCTCCTTGCGTATCAGAACTCGTTACGAGCCGTCGTAGAGCGTCATGGGATCGCTAAAGAGAACGAGGCGGGAGGATTCCCACCGATTAAAGTCATCGTCGTGGAGGGCAAGGAAGACATTACCATAAAGATCAGCGATGAAGGTGGAGGGATACCCCGGAGCGCGATGGGGCTTATCTGGACTTATATGTATACCACTATGAATTTGGGGCCCGGCCAGGTGAGCTATCGCGGGTACAATATCCCAGAGAACTATACTGACTCTGAGGGTTACATGTAGGGCTTGGAAGAGGACTTCCGAGCGAGCGATTTCAAGGCGCCGATGGCTGGATTCGGGTATGGGCTTCCGCTGAGTCGACTCTATGCTCGGTATTTTGGTGGGGATCTGAGGTTGATTGCGATGGATGGGTTTGGAACGGACGTGTATATTCATTTGAATCGGTTGTCGAGTAGTCGGGAACCTTTGCCTTGAGATGATGCGTGGAGGAGGGAACGGTAACGGATGTAGAACATCGAACGAACTGACACTTGCTGTAACACTATTTGAATATCGTAATATACGCGTACATATCCTGTAACATGTAATAACGAACCACAGACAACTACGCCATGACCGGGTCGGCTCATGGGGATTGGAACTTTATCTGGTTCGAGATGGTCACAGCGAGCGGCAGCTCAACTACGTTCGAGAAAAGGCGTTCAGCTTCTACGAAGGAGGGTCAAGATTACAAAGGGGAGAAAACAAGATATTCTGGGGTCGGATCAAGTAACCACAGGCTCTTTGTACACCGACTCGCTACTCTGCCCGGCGGCGACGTTTCTGTCGTTGCTTCATATCATCGAGTTTGTCCCTTATCTTCCGCGCGGGTGGCCGAGACTGTGGTTCTGTACTCCAGCATTGAGTAATCAATTGCCACATCTTATCTGTCACTGGGCCTGTCAGTGGCCGCAACGGACGCTCATCCTCGACGACGACCGCGTGATAGATCGTGTCATCCTCGAGATCATAAAAGGGGATGCGTTTCGCAAATATCTAGGGAAAATGTTGGCCTGTGTTAGGAAAGACTGAGATTGTGTACACACCTCGTAGCACACACAGCCATAGGCGTAAATATCACCCTCCTTGGATCTCGTTCCGGTTGTCAGCAACTCCGGAGCAAGCCAACGGTCTGGGCTCTCTTCACCGCTTGATATAGTGGGCCATGCGAACGGCTTTGGTATGCCTGCAACCTGCGACAACCCAAAATCGGCGATGTAAGGGATCTGATCCGCATCTATCAGAATATTGTACTAGAAATGTGCTCAGTCAGGCAGAGAGTAGTAACTCGCTACAACTCACGCCTTTCAAGTCGCCATGCGTAACTCTATGATCGTGCATATAACAAAGGCCGTTGACGATACCCCATGCCTACGAGGGAACATCAGAATGTTTGGGTCAAGCAACCAGACAATCCAATTCTTACCAAGTCTCGATGATGAATACGATCCCTAGGGGTGTTCTCGAGGAAGTGGCGAAGGTTACCGTTCTCCATCCAGGCCGATAAGAAGCCGATCTGTTCACCCTGGTCGTCGAAATGGTACCGGAGCATGCCCAGGAATGGTAAGATGTTTGGATAATTCTTAAAATTCCGCCAAACGATGGCTTCTCGCACAAATGCCTCCTAACAAGCGAAAGCGTCATCTGGAGGGGCCGCGACGCAGATATATAATCGTAAGACCCACCAACGTCTGCTGAGAATCAATGCGTTGCCGCCTCACCACCTTTACCACTGCCGCCAGAGTCCTGTCGTGATCGAAACCAAGAGCTAGCCAGATATCTGCAGAGTCACCGTTTGTGACTGGGAAGCTACTGAGTTCCTTAATCGTCCCAGTAAACCAGAGGAATTTAGGAGATAAGCCCGAATTATCGGAGAGTTGGATCACGGAGCTCAAAATCGAATATTGCAACTCTTCATCTGTTGACCAATCGCTCAACTACGAAATCTTTCTTAGTAGATGTCCACACATACACTGGCTACGTATCACTTACCCATTGCAACTGGTTCAAAGTTGTTTGAGCTCTGTCGCCTTTGAGTTGTACAACTTCTTCATACTCTCGGGGATTTTCAAGCAGTGCAGGAAATGCATCCATGATAGGCATATGCGAAAGTTTCGGCATGTGCGAAAGTTTCGGTACTTCCAAGCGAATAGTAGTCAAGCCAACGCCACCAACGAAATAAACACTGTGCGGATACCCCTTGTATATCGGTTGCCCCGATAAGATCTTGGGAGAATCAGCCGCGAACCTTGGCATTCGAACGCTGAGTCTTCTGACATAGCGTAGGCGTCTCTCGAGATCCTTGCCGTCCAAGTAAGTGTCTTGCCACCAACCCCGTCTACCCCGACAGACTGTGATGGAAAGTTAGAGAACTAAACGCCACACGCGCCATCGCCAGGATAGGGACATAAGTACCTTCAATTGACTGAATATTCTCCATGTCAAGATAGGTTGCGATGATATCCGAGTCGGTACCAGGACCTTGCAAAACGAGTGCTTGGATCATTCCATCCAGTTCTTCATTGTCCGGAACCCCCGAGATCTGGAATTCTGGATAGTCTTCAGCCCCGCCGTGTTGGTTGTTTCTTGGATCAAAACCATCAAGATCATCGGCCTGCAAGCAATGATTACCATGAAGGACAAACAGCAGTGATGTACTCACCATTTCCGGACTCAGTCGATCAATGGCTTTGAGCATCTTCGTAAAGCTCTTCGTTTCGAACGAAGTTACAAAACGACGGATGTAATATCTGTAGAGGCTTGTACCACCCTGCCCATGCCGACACAGAGAGAGGAAAAAGTACTGTAATTTCAACGGAAGGCTGGGGCCTAAGGGGACCATAGCGCCCACGTCACGGAGTATCTCATCCACGATTCTTGGCACTTCTGAAAAATGCTTGCGCAACTGTAAAAGGTATGGAGGCAGTCAGCTCTTTTGGTGTTGATAGAAAGTATCATGTCGGAGGATATGGTACAACGAACCGCAAAGAGCCCAATGGAATTGTCGTTTCGTATGAACCTAAGGGGTAACGCCCAAACACGATCCGTGGTGATGTATAACCACCGAAAGACGCCCCGCTCCAAAACCTCAAGGAGCTTTTCTCGGCCGAATCCAGCTTGAGGAAAGCACCCCCCTTCATCAAACTGTTGAGTGAAAGCATGGATCCAGAGGGAGCGAGTGTAAAATGCCATCAGGTCCTGACGATTGGGATTATCATTGAAAACGTCATAATGTACGATTCCCACGCAGGCCTTCGCCAGCTCGATGCTCCAGTGGCCTTTCACATCGATATACCAGTCTCCAGCCCTTTCCTTGTCAGCCAAGTAATCGTCGAACGATTTGTGGTAAAAGACCAGTCGTTCCTCAACACAGGTAGAGTCAACTCCTTCAATGACACTCGCAAGCCGTTCGAGAAGGGGGAGGATATCACCGACATTGTAGCCCAAATGATTCATTAAGCCGCGAAGGATGGATTTGGTGATGAAGGTTCCAGTGTATGCTGAATCAGTGACTCTCTCTGAAGCCATCATCAACCCAATAATGGTTTGAATGGGGTTTTTCACATCCTTGTCGCCCTTCTCATGCGCGACGCCTTCCAAAACGGTTCGATACAGATCGTTAAGCGAGCTAAGAGCGTTTTCGTCTGGCTTCATCCGCAGGGCCAATTCAAGGCGATGATAGGTCGGATTCCCCTTCAAGAATAGATAGATGGTAACAGCCCATACGAATAAACCGCCGGAAAGCTCGACGAGCTTTGGTATCGGGTTCTCCTGCTGGCAAAGGATTCTGAAGTTGCTGTTATTTCGGCAAAGTGTCTCGAGGTTCACGGTAAAGTAGTGGTGTATGTCGGCCTTTGCTTGCTCTGAGAGCGTGTCAAGACGAAAATGGTGAATGTGTTCTCTCCTTACTCCAGTGAACGCCTTGCGAATTGGTTCCTCGGGTCTACTTGCCACAATAAACCGGAGAAACGGAAATAATTTGAAGGTTTCGGAATTCGAAAGAAGTTGTAGAAGCTGATCAAACGTGTCACTACCGCCGACTTCTTCCATGCATTCGTCCAAGCCATCAATAAGCACAATGATCGGCCCCTCGGTCAGCAATTTGTCCTTGTGCTGCTCTAAAGGTTGAATGATGAGCGACTGAAGCTGGTCAGATAGCTCGGTGAATTTGATAACGTGAGGTCGACGTTTGATGACTTCGACGATATTTCCACCAAGACGGGGGTCGAATCTGGCGAGTTGGTACGCGAGTGCTTTTACGAACTCTGATGGGGAGTGAAAGTCGAATCGGTCGAAGCGAATGAATGCTGCCAAGCGACTGCTGCAGCCCATCTTTATGAGGCGATCGCTTAGGGATCCCATAATGGAGCTTTTGCCTGAGCCAGCGAGCCCGGAGAGCCACAGGAGTGATTCATTGCCTCCAAAAACCCTCTGAAGGATCTTGGACAAAGTAGATTCTCGGGTACCGGGGAGGCAACGACGGCGAGGTTTTAATTCGACCGTTTTCAGAACTTGTAGCTTGACTTCCTGACCTGACCGCCTCAATGAGTGACAGAGTGCGAAGCCAGTAGCAGGACTTCGACCTACCCACATCCTCTATCGATTCACGAAGGGCCACGACCTGGACTTTAACCTGCAGGGTCGTAGATGTAGTGACACGAAGTTGCTCATCGGTAAATTGTCGTTTGAGGCGTTGCAGAGATTCCTTGAACTCGTTAATTTTCTCTGAGGCCCCCTTAAGCATATGTCCTACACGGGCCTTCTTGAGAATTGCCGGAAAGCAGACGAACGGGAGAATATCACGTACTGGGATAGCTTTCGGACTCGTAATTCGAAATGAATAAAAAACAATCGATCGACTGTTCTATCATCGCATCGAAGAGGACCCTGAAGTTCTCGTAGTTACGCAACGTATCGTCCTTCACGATCGCGCAACTGTACAATTCATTCATCGTATTGGCGAGATCGACGACTTTCTCATCCATGTCAAGTTTGTCCCTCAACATCTGATTCGCATATGTGAATTTGGACGAGTTCGGTCGGATTAGTACATGAGTATAACCGCACCTTCAACGGAGTCTTCATGAGAGTCACCGCTATTTTGATCGCTGGATGCACCTATGGAAGTATAGAAGGATAGAGAGTGAGCACAGGGGGAAGGGGAGTCGTGTCCGGGGACGTACGTCTGCTAGTGCCTCCAGAACTAAAAGCATTGTTTCTGACCCATCCGCGACCTGTTGCTGCCACCGAGGTGCTTCACGTATGTCGGTTATAAGTGGAGCCCTGACTGAGGACGAATTAATCTCAAAAATGAGAACCAGCTCCTTGGTGTTCTTGTCGTGACCACCGGACATGTAGACAGTTTTCTTGAGCTCTAGTAGCCCGGTGTATATGATATTAGCCTGAGTATCGTCATGTGGTACCCTACTCACCTTTCTGATCCTCTCCCTGGGTAGTGGAGCCGGATGCTTGCTCTACGTCTTCGATAGTCAGAGTCCCGGTTGCGACTATTTCTTTGTATATCCATCGTTTCCTCCGAAGCTCGATGAACATCGCATCCATAGCTGAGCTTCGAAGCCTACGCACAAGAGGAAGAGGACAAGAAGTTGATAGGTTAGATAAATCGCGATCAAAATGCTAGAACACACAGAGGAATAGGTAAATCCAACTTCCAGCACTTGAAAGACGAGTCCCATTCAGACTTCTTGAGCCTGGTCTTTCCCTCCCGATCGGACTTGATAACTACATCAAACTTCTCGGGAGTGTTTTCGAGCACACCGTCATCCTTTTCGGCTTTCAACATTACAAATTAGTGGCTGGACCTTTCATGAAGGCGAGGAGCGGTGGCCCGAAGGAGACGTACGACGAACTGAGATTATCCGAGCCTCGGTCGGTGCGGGGAAATTGTTTTCAGCTTCATTCTGTATTACTCCAGTGCTAGCAATAAAATCAAAAGGCGACAAACCCGAAGAAGAGAGAAGAGCTTACTTTTGACCGTGAATCCTGAGTCCAGAGCTACTCATCGTGTTCGAGGGCAAAGTGTTGAGGGCACGTTGTACGACGTCTTGTTGATCACAAGGTCGAAGAAAGTGCGTGAGAAGTGTCTTCGTTGTGTTGGTCCATGATAAGATAGTCCGCTGAGATCTCTTCTTCCTCTCTACGTTCATCTCGGCTTACTCGCTCCCTCTCTTCGCGACAATTTTTCAGGACCCACCCACCTACTCCCTCTAGCGTTGGGAATCACAGCCAACACCCAGTTTCACACTTTTGCAAAACCTAGTAAACCGATGGACTTAGACCGATATGGGTGTTGGTTGACTTTGCTGGTAGCACTAGTTAAGGGATGACATTTGAAAGAGAAACATGTTTTACACGTTGCAGAGGGTGAGCACAAAAACGATGCGTTGCGGAGGTCGCAAGGGCCTTGGAGGAGGTAGTGGGTGTTGGTTGAATGGGTTTCAGTATAAGAAACAAGGGCGATGTTTTTTTCCATTCCGGATTGGATGCCTTGCCTTACGTAAATCACAACCTCCAGCGCTATTCTGATTCACAACCAGCGAACTACCACAAACCACCCACAGCGTGGTTGAGTTTGAGACTGACCACGATCCAAAGTCGACCACCCAGCACACATCTCCCTTTGATTCGGGCGCAAATATCGTACCGCACTCGACACGAAGACGCCTTTGTCTCACAGGTTCATCGGCCAACCGACTGGCCGACCGTTTGAAAAAACTTCGAGATTGAGGGCTAAAACCATGGAATGGAAGAGAGGGCCAGTCATACGAGCATTCTTCTGCATCAATCTGCGCTTCTGGAACCACACAGAATACAACATACCAAAAGATCGATAGATTTGGCCTTTTGTTCTCGTTCTCGTACACGAATATCGCGGTACTATGGTACGACTTTCCTAGCCCAAAAATCTTAGATTCGCACGTATAGGCTGTAGCATTGGGTGGACATATACACCTCGCCTCAGCGCTTCACTGCTGCCCTCCTTTCTATCATTACATCCAACACCCCTGCCAGCCACTATGAACTCGGAGTTTTTCCGAAATGCATACAAGCCCAACATTACTACCGGGAGCGGTGGCTTCAGTCACTGCGCTCAGGGAGACCAGTTCAATTATTTAACAATGATCGTCCGAGCGGAGGAGAAAGAACATACAGATTATGATGAGGTATGCGGGCAGGGACTTGTGTCGGACGCGATCTGACCCTTTCCTGAGTTTTACCCAGTCAAGCGTGGTGCAATATGTAGGCTGAGAGACATTGGGTGTGTGCCACGTATTCCCGGCGATGGGACGCCGGAGAAAGAGAGTGGCATGAAGAGGAACGGCCTCGAGCTGATAGGACAATTTGTGTGGCGAGGGTGCTAGAGCAGCCGGGAATGGTGTTCACGGTGATGCAATATAACGGACCGGAGGCATGGAAGGTACTTGCACAATAGACCTGCAACCACTCGTGTTCGATGAACGTTCCAGTCTTCTTTTTAGGCTTTCGAAGACGACTTTCGGACATTATCGAGAGCACACACGGCGGGCAAGGAGCGCCTCGGTTGAGTCTCATCCGAGACGACCTCGGATGAGGTCAACTTGAGGTCAACTTGAGAAGTGGCCTCGAGGCCTCCACGTGTACGATTGGCGGAGTTTCGAACCCAAAGAAAAAAGAATAGGACTGTAGTCACACAAAACTTAAGCTCATGTTTTGTTTCGGTCCTCATGCCATGCCCGTAAATCAATTATCGGATCCCAAAAAGGCTGGATTTTTTGGCGGGGGCCCTTTGATGGTTAAGATTCTGAGTTCCACGCCCACGTCTATGGCGTATCCTGGGTAGATTATCAGAGAAAGATGTGACAGACTCGGAAGTTCTCAGGTTGGGCTCACAGATTCTATTGAGCCCCCAGGTGTATTTGAAACTCCGCTGATCGTTCGACATAAGGACTCAAGTTGCACTCAAGTTGACCTCAATCGAGGTCATCTCGGATGAGACTCAACCGAGGCGCTTCTTGCCCGCCGTGACAGTGTGTTTCGCCCCCCATGTTCCTATTGTTGTGAATGCTCAAGCGCTCAAGTCACCGCAGGATCCCCTAAGTGTCGCAAATCTATGGCCACAACTTCCAGTCAGATATCCCCTTACTCTTGTTGTACAACGGTGCGTGGTTCATGCTGTCGGTTGAGGTTTAGTATCGACGTTCTTCTGCAGAGTTAGTACCAGCCGCGCGCTTGAAAGCGAATATAAGCAGATTGGTTCGGATGTATCTCTACAGCTTGCATGTGAGCAGTCATACAACAATATCGACAAAATTTAATCAACCAGTCACAGAGGCAATTAGGCTGCGAGGAAGAAGAACTGTGGCTGGATATCGGGAGAGGACTGTTCTGTCGTGGTCCGTTTGGGCCAGCCCCCAATTTCTATCGGAATAGTCTTGACCTTCATAACCTGCCTTTGAGCACAGACTTCATCCGGGGGGACGTTTTACTGCGCTTTTTGGCGAGCCTCAAGTCAAAAGAAGCCGATCGCATTGTGGTCGTGGAAGCAATCACTTCGGGCGTTGTATCACCGACGTTGTCGAACAAGTCTCTCAGTCAACTGTCATTTCGACGGCGACGAAAACACCCGTCGCTGTCGCAGCCAACATCTGGGAGAGTGACAGCAACAGTCTCTCAGAGCGAAAGTTGTTGAAAGATGGGATGACTGGGTGAGTCTGAAGCGACCATTGACTTCTCTACTTGACACAAGTTTCAGTAGATTAAAGCTTGCTAATGGAACCTACCTCGGGTTGAGGTTGAATCCAGACGCAGAGAATGCCTGGCTGCCGCAAGCATCGAGCGTTTTCATGCTCGCGGCATCTCATTGGAGAATAATCTGGAGGTATGCGGTGCTTTGTCATTCTTCACTCCCCTCTCGCCTGTTGACGTTTTTGCCTAAGAGCTTATTCACCATCGGGCGTGGTTGTTTGGCAGCCTTTCCAATAATCACGTACAACGAGCTCAAAAGTGTATCTACCTCTTTATCCGTCCGCCTCCTCCCGACCTGCGCAATTGTGCCACCACTTCCCTCCACTACTGGTCTCCACAAGAACATGGCCAATCCCCTCTGTCACATCTTGCCTGCCACGACCTCGGCCTTCCAGTTGAGCTCTACTTTTACAATCACGGCTCCTATTCACGGCTATGGTCCAACGAGCACTACGAAACGCTTCATCAATATCAATTGCTCCGGACCTTCGACCCAACTACGACCAATTTTGCTCGGCATCTCGGATATGATATCGTCTTCAGCCCTTTGGACAACTCAGATCGTTCTGATCAGGTCAAACGAGGTTGATTTCGCCTCGAGTCTGTCCCCTTTAGCGTTGTCTGATCTTTTCGATTCCTCTGGCAGAATCTCCACCCGAGCGTATAACCTCGACGCTGGCTTCTGACGTTCAAGCGATAGAGTGTCCCACTCAAATTGGTCCGCCTCGACTCCCTTTAGGACCTATGACCTTTAGGGCTCGGCAGGCATCAGCCTTTGGGCGCCCGGAGTCCTGCCTCCCTCCTCGGCGATCTCAAATGATTCCGAAATTGCTGGGCAAGTTATCGACACTGACAACGATATCGGCTGACGTAATCACGTTTAAAAGTGAAGACGTTCGCCTCGTACCCCTGTAGTCCGCATCACTTCATCGATCTAGCCACTCATTTACTTTCCCTCGTTGGTTATTGGTAGTGTCGCAAGTGGACGAAGTTTACGTACTGATAGAATTTCTGAGGCTCCCCTTGTTGCCTATGTATCGTATCATTGTTACAAGAGTATAGTCAACATGCACCAGCGAAACCATGGGGATCTGATCATCCCCTGACCTGGTCTATCAGTGAGGGATAGACTGGATAGAGCTTGACATACCCTGAAAAAGAAAAATTAGAATGGCGACCCATTACCAGACCATGATCATGTACTGTCAGTATTATTATGGATTGAGCATTGCATGGCGAGGCATTGAGCAAGTCTCGAAAGCCTGAGGGAGTCTGATAAGATGACGACCGGCGGCTGATGAGATCAAATCAGCTTGGCATGATCTGATCATGACACGATCAGCCGCTGGTCAGAGCAACTAAGACTGAGTCGTGTCTCCCAGAACAGCTCAGACTGAGCTTGTCTGGCCAACCACTGGCCAGTTGCTGGCAATGACTTAGTTTACAATATATTTAAAGAGTTGTGATTCCGAGTTCCGGGTATGATTTGCCGCGAATTGGTCTAACCCAAGTCTAACCCTAGCCTTAGCCCAAGCTCAAGCGCTTGCGCTGAAATCCTGTCGGAGTTTTAATTACTTCCTCAGACGCTCGCTGCGCGTACCCACGTCTCCATTTTGGCACTCAACCACCACCACTCTCAGCCCAAAGCACACACCCTCACACCACTTCAAACCTTGACGAGTCCTGGACGCCCTCCAAAGCAAAAGGCTCCCAGGCAACAGATCGGGAGGTACGTCATCAACGTCACCACTACTATCACCCGACGCACAGACCCTCCCTCTCGGGTTTATAAACCCATCGACATCCAGAGTCTTTCCGTTCCTCCTACCTGCCCCCCACCATGAACACCTCATGCACATGCCATGTAGGTTCCTGTTGAATGTCAGTCTCGCTCAAGCTTTCCCTTCTACGTGCTGACTCGTACTCGCCAGATGCCGTCCCCACTACTACTATTCTCAGAGCTACAAAAGCTGGGGCTCAACGTAGGCCATACAACAGGTGCGTTTCGACTCCCCAACTATTTATGATTGCTACTTATTCTTGCTATCCGTACATTACAGATGGGCCTCAGAGAAGATGGTCAGAATCTGTTCGGGTTGACATTGCCATGAAATCCAAAGGTGCGTTCACTACTTCTTGCTTTTGTACACGATGCTGACTATATGCGCCTCGTCCGTGTCATCAGCGCCTTGTTCGATTCAAGATACACACTCATTACAATCAAGCTGGCCCCTCGTGCATCACACCAGGTCTCATTCTTGAGGTAATACCTATTATTTGGATGTTGCCCCTATGTGCTCATTTTTGCTCCGCCAGGCCGCTATACGAAGGAGGGCATGAGCACACCTCGCAGCTCGCTGTTGAAGATGTAGATTCAGTAGTTCGTAGTCTGTACCCGGCGCCCGCCTGTGATGTTTGTAGCTGCAATATTATCAAATTATTTTCTTATCGCGTTCTTGTATGGCCTGAGTGTCGGGAAAGCACCTTCAGTGTATTTACTGGCGGCCATTTTTTGTCAGTGTGATTGGGCCTGACCATGTTGCTTAAACTGACCGCGTCTGGCCATTGATGGTCAGACTGGGTACGTTTCATCAGCTTCTTGTCAAATATATTCATACTGAAAAACCATGTTCATTTCTAGTCATTCTGTACAATACCTACCATACAGCGTCAGTATGTACGAGTTCGCCAGAAAAAAAACCGAGATCCAGGGACTGTCAGCCTGGTGGCACCTTACCACGGCTGACAGGTTTGACCAGGAGTCGATCAGATCGCCCTGGTTTCGCTGGTGTGATATTTCGGCGATTCCAAAACTGCGCTGATGGAGGTGCACGGAGTGGGCGCCTATGGGCGGGGCTTTTGCAGTGAGATGTCGGGCGCGGACAATCTGCCGCAACCCAGAAAGCCCATCATCAAACCTCGACTTTCCGTTCTCGTGAACCCGGAATGGCTTGGATGTCGCACAGCACTGGATGTGCGTAATTATCGATGTACCATTCTTGCATTCTGCTACTACGTGGAATATAGATGTAGATCCACCTTAGCCAGACCATGTGCCTGTTAGTCGTAGGACGTTTGATCTACGAGATAAGGAATCCGAGAGTACGCATCTCCAACCGAGTTAGCTCGACAAAGCCTCCCTTCCTCCGTCTCTTGCCATCGATCCCCTCCCACAGCCAACGACCCATAGAGGACTTGGTCTGGGTCCCACTTGTCCTTGATCTCGAGCAACCTATTATACTTCGATCCGTAGAAAGCTTCCTTGAAAGCCGGCTCGTAAGGGTCGGCCTTAGAATCAATGCTAGCTGGTCAGCAAACGTGGACAAAGCGCGCAACACTGAGCACTGATCACACCTCGTTGAGATACGCGCCTGAACCTGGAGTCAACTGCTTAAGTGCGGGGATGAACTCGGTGGTTATCCTGTTTCGATCGCGGACGACATGTTCCAGAGAATCCCCGTCTACCAAGGGCCTGCAGAATTGGGTTGAGCGCCGATTCAACACGTAGCAGCGAGAATAGAAAAACACTCACAAAATGACCGCAAAATGCCGTTCTGCCTCTCTCCAAGCGCTAAGAATCGCATTATCCTCGTTCCCAGAACCCGTAGC
>JANHQD010001310.1:0-14200 GCA_024721195.1 Marasmius sp. AFHP31
TACTCTTCGACTTAGACGAAATAGATTCAACCCTGCTCGTACTTCAGTCCCTTATTATCGAATCTGAAGCTCTCTAGTCTTTGCCTTCTCTTAGTCATGCCTCGTCAGAAGTTCATAAGTTCATACAGTCCATCTGCTCTTCAGATGAGGCTCTTGCCCGATTCACATCGTGCGGCGTTCCTTCCTTTTATTCGTTGGTCGCTCATTGTCATTGTCCAATCCTTCCCTTGGTCTGGTCACAGAGACTAGTCGATGTTCTGAAGTTTGTAGAACAGAGCGACCCCTACAGGTTTCGGGTGCAGTAGGATGACTTAGTATCGTCTTATCCTTCCGCGCTAGTCCTGAACCTTTTACTAGCCGTTCGGGCTCACGCTAATACTAAATATACTTCAGATAATATCCCTTCTGAAGTTCCATAAATCGCTTAAAATTAAGCTAAACTTGTGAGCGCTAGTAGCAGGCGCTACATCGCGTCCTCCAATCTTCACTCCCTTTTTCTATTGTTTCGAACGATCTTCCTCAAGCCTCAACTCGCCTTACGGGCGATCTTCTGACTCAACTTTTCACCTCGTCTGTTACCAAACATCAGGTTCCCATTACTCCCTATCGACGTTCTGTGTGCCTTCATCCTAATGTGCACAGGGATTTAAACCCCTTATTCAACCCTGATGCGTCTTCCGTTGATGTTTACCTTGATATCCCCGTTCTTGCTTCTGATTCTACAGTTTATGCTGAAACAGAGACGTCGGTCCAGAACCCTGGTCGAGTTTCCAATCACATGGATCAACCAGACTTCATTTTCACTTCAAAGATTTCGCTTTCCATTCCTTTTACTTATCGTTTCTTCTGTTCTCAACTTGATCGCGATGTTCTGATTCGGATATACGCCCGAGACGTGAAACTGACGTACCAGGAAATCATAGACTACCTCGGCGGCATCTCTATCTCTACCAACACCAACCACGATCTCTCCCTCCTCGTTCCACGCAGATATTTCACCTCCTCTTACCCGATGGTCCCTGCAACTTTCCTTCGCACGTGCTCCTTCTTCAAGCTCAACCGTGACAGAGTACTATGTGATCGGGAATCGGGACGGCCGGTGTGCATTGACAAGCCTTGGGTGAAATACAGCGAGTTGGTGGAGAAGTGGCATCACGATTCGGATAAGGACCTCATTTTCAATTCTACTGCTTCAGACTTCAATGACCTCGTGGAGCGCGAGCTTGGATTTCACTTTACTGACGGTCTACATTACGCAGAATTTTTCGTCGGTCGGAAACCCCTTCCATTCACTCAGGACTTCGGCTTACTCACCTCCGATGGCTTCGAACGCGCCGTTTAACACCTCCAC
This sequence comes from Marasmius sp. AFHP31, assembly GCA_024721195.1. Classification (NCBI taxonomy): domain Eukaryota; kingdom Fungi; phylum Basidiomycota; class Agaricomycetes; order Agaricales; family Marasmiaceae; genus Marasmius; species Marasmius sp. AFHP31. The sequence goes on from JANHQD010001310.1 coordinate 1,352, forward strand.
TACAATCGTGGATTTCGAGGTCGAAATCCAAAGTGGCCCCCTCTGTGGCAGGGTTCCCTGCTTCCCCGACGCATCACTCTCATACCGTCACCTTCACACGTACATCATTATAACAACCACTTCATCATTTCATTCTCCTTCCTTTCGAAAGCTCTACTTTACATATTTTTCTATCTATCCTCTTTCTCTCTCTCTTTTCGTACCATTTCCGTGTTCTCAAGTTTCATTTCCCTGTTTCCGCAACTCTGTTACTTCCACGTATCCCCTCTCCTTAATCCCTATCCGACACCGTCCAACCCGAGCTCTCGATGGCGCCCGCTTTCCAACTATTCGCGATCAGAGATGCACATACCTGAGGACTAGCCCACCTCTATGCTCTCTTGATTTGTAGGTCTTGTACGAAGCTTTGCCCACTTCGGACTGACTGAGACAGCGACGGGGAAAGCAGAAGTCGAGTATCTCGGAGAAAGACGTCATATTTCTATTTCAAGCATCCCTCTTACTCGTTTCGAACACGGACACTTTGATTTACACACACGACCTTCAAACACGTTCCATCCCTTTCTGTTTAAATCCGCGTTTCATACGTACGTACATAATCTCGTATTCAAAGCTGCAAATGTATTCCCTCTTTTCTGACTTTTACGCCTACGTTCTCACTTTCGAAAACTTCAGACTTTAGTCAAGTAAGTTCTCTACCTACGTCTACGTTAACATCTACACTCTAGATTATCGAATTCTATCCTACGTGAGGACTCTGGAAACCCCGACCAGTCTCGGACGTCACACATCCCCGTGAAACAAGCATTCCTTCTTCAGAGCGGGGATCGAACTTAGAGTCCAGTAGTACTCAGTTTGACCGACATTAGAACCACTTGACTAGGAGAGCTCAACCAGTAAAAGATATGAACTGGAGAAGTGACTGACGGTTTTAACTAGGACTAGCCAATTCTTAGTGACCGTTCAAGAGATGGACCAAAGAGTACACAGAATATACTAAAGGCAAAGACACAACTTAGAAGGACTCGTTACTAAAGTTAATAGAACCGTCGTAAGGACTAAGTTCAAGACCTGATAAGTTAGGGCTGCTAGTAGTCTCCAACGGCGGTGAAGTATAAGGTCTAGTCATATGCTCAATAGCGTCGGCAGGATTAAAGAAGAACATCCGGACTGGAACTGCTTCACAAGGAGTAAGCACGGGAATGGCGTTGAAAACGGCATCCACCCAAGCTCTTGGAGCACCAGGAATAAGAGCAGTAGAAACAGAGAGGACTCCAATCTCTGTAATGGCCTGAGCATACGGTCCTATCTGAGCGTCGAGTATGTTGCGAAAGGTGGATTCGTCGGTTTGGGGAGCGAGGTATAGGAAGTCTTGTAGAGGATCGAGATGCATAGCAGTGTTGCATAGGAAGGGGTCTTCCTGGCTACAAAGAATGTAGAACTGAAGAAACAAGGCAAAATAAGCCTCTCAATTTCCAGTACAGAGTTCATTGAGTTGTTTAGCATGATGAGAGAGACCCATTGGGTGGATAATAGCCTTTTCAAAAGGAGGATGGATCTCTTAAGAAGAGATTAGTAGAGGACTATAGATAGTCTATAAAGACACACCTTCATAGACGGTCCAAAAGCAAGGCAGGATACGAGGAGCGTCCATTAGTATGATGAAAGTACTGGACGAAGAAGACCGATGGTTGAAATTTTATGCCAGCAGTATGAAGTAAGAATGAGAGATCTTATCGATGGACTAAACTTTTGACCGACAGGTCTTCAGGAGATTGAAGGCTTTCTGCATTAAAAACTAGTCTAGTACATCGAAGAAGTGGTGTCTACCCGTGAAAGGTACAAATGGCTCTTCAACAGTGTCTATGAAAACTTCGTTACACCAGGCTTTAGAATATTTGGGCAGTTGAGCCATAACTGTACTGAGGAGCCCTACTCGCATTATACTATGGGCATACTTCTCGACTAAGGGGGTAATCCTAGTAAGTTCTTTGTAGGACTCTTCAGAAAGAGCGGTTGGTTCATAGAGGAAAGCCTGAGCAGGATCGCTCTGTGATAGGAAGAAGACGGCTGCCGGACAAGTATGTCTGGCCAGGATAAAGTGCTGAAGGAGCAATGCCATGAAACCGTTGGGCAAGATAACAGTAGAACTGAGCGTAGCCAAACACCAGAGTCGATGATAGGGAAGGTCACCAGCCATTACTCTGTCAGGGTGAGCAGGGTAGATCTCTATGAAATAGAAGTTAGACTATTAGCCTTTCAGGAACTAGAAGACTGTCGATCATGACGAACCTTTGTAGAACTCCTGAAATAGTGTGGCTACGGGCCATTGCCCGTCGGGAGCTTTGTCCCAGAAGTGTAGAGTAGGCATTGAGTAAGTAGATGAATGGGTTGGAGTACATTGGAAAGGAAGTAGCTCAACCCAGGACAAGAGATATACAGAGAGTTGGAAGCATGTACTTCCACAGAACTAGGATGACTGAGCAAGAAAATTGCTAGAACCAATAAGAGCTTATGGATTGTGTGGATAGTCCCGGCGGGCTGAGTCAAAACGAGCTGGCGGAACTATAACCTCTGAGCACACCATTGATAGGACCGAGGGTCTAAAATTCATAGGAAATAGTGGTCGACGGGGCAGGATTTTACCTTTTCGGCCAACATCCCTACAGAAACATAGAATAAACAGGCAGATATATAATTGGTACGATAGTTAGTTGGACGAGTATATAAGAACGTAGGAATCATGTAGTTTCCTTAGCAAGTACTACCCACATTAGTAGGAAAGTTCAGAACATCTGCCCACACGCATCAGCATAAAGCAGCTTTGTATCCTATCTAGAGCATTGTCCGGTTTCTGTAACAAGTTCCGTGAACTGTTGAGAATAGAAAAGTCGTTGAATCGCATAGTTGATTGTTTGAATTGTCTAAGTTGTACCGTTGTCCTTGTTTTGTTGTCGTATCGTTTGGCCCATCGAGTGGTTTTGTCGTCCGTCGTTGTCGTATAAGATCCATCGAGAGGTCTAGTCGTATCGCCCATCGAGAGGTGTTTTGTCCGTCAAAGATTGTATTTGAATTGTCGTCTTGTTTCTTTGTCTTTACTTTTCCCGCCGAATCAACCAGTCTCCAAGTTACAACTGACGGAGTTACCGATTGTTGTCTATCTTTAGCAGGGTGTAACCTTTGTCAAGTCGACACATTCCTAGCATTCTCTGGACTCGTAGAAGTGTTAGTTGCACCCGCACTTTTTGTGTATAGATTATCCCTTCTACTTACGACGTCCATTACCGCCACCAGTACGTCTACTCTCCCAACTCCTATCATACCACCTCCTGATGTGTATGATCCCAGAACTGAATGGATACATCCTACCGTTCTAGACGAGATGTACAACAACGAGGATCAGGGTGGTGAAGGGATGAGTAGCGTACATGTAGACATATCGGAGGTGAAGTCTGTACCAAAGATCAACTGTTCCATCTGCCTTCTTCGAGATATGAATGCCCTCGCTACATCAACCCACTTGCTAATGGACTCTGGGGCCTCAGATCACTGTTGGAGAGATCAGGAGTCCTTCAGCACATACCACCCTATTCAAGGAAAGGGTCAGACAGCGCAAGCGGGGACAGTCAGTGAGTTCCCTATACCAGGTGTCAGCGGGGTCCCACTGTGGTCCAAAGACGGAAGCCATAGAATGAAGCTGTCCGGTGTATGGCACACCCCAACGTTCAAAAGCAATTTACTATCGATGCCTACACTGGACGTCGAAGGGTACATCAAGAAAAAGGGGTCTGGCTTCAGGCCGGCCCAGGAATTGGGACGTGTGTGCCAATTCCCCAGCAATCCTGTGGTTGCCAGGTCCACCCAGGTTCGCCGGAAATTTTTTCGGCGAACGTGTACGGACCTGCACCAACCTAAGCTTGGGGTTGCAGGTCATCCATCCCATGTTACTTGGGATAACTTATTACTTACTTTTAGTGTACCTAAGCGCACCTAAGAACAATCAAAACAGCATATAGAAAACAGTGTTTATTCAGTGATATATGACACATTGACCGGAATCTGCAGCCGTCACCGCCCCCTGAACCAATGGAAATAGGACCCCCAATAGCAGCCTCATCAAGCACCCCGATCTGGATAACCGTGGACACGTTTGAGGCAGTGCCGAACATAGAGAGTGTGATGGCCATGGGTATTTTGTCTTGCAGGATTTACAGGATCCACCCTGTCATCCCAACTCCTGAGTAGGGTAAGCTGATCATCTTCAGGTACCAACTGATATCTGGACCCCTTCCCCCCATTTTGTGTAAAGAAAAGTTTCACCATAAATCAACAAACTTATACCACAAGAGGCACCCGCCTCTGTATCCCCTCACGCCAAAAGCCGCAGTGACGGATCAATTCCTCCACTGGTCCGAGGTGTCCTAACCCTGTTTTTGGTGGCGGTGAGTATAGAGGTGGCGGCAATGGGAGTGTGCATGTCGTTCATAGAGATAGCCATCATCAATATTGCGAGAATTTGCATGTTGACCATGAGCTTTCATTCGTTGTCCTTCAAGTGATGTCAATTCATCCGAGTGCAAGGAAGTGTATAGTGAGAAGAAAGGGGGTCCGTAGTGAAAGTGAAGTCGAGAGTTGAGTTGAGTCAGTGTCATCCAGTGAACATGAGTGAGGTGAGAGGATAGAATGAGGAGACAGTCGACGGCGGACGCCACTGGCCAGTGTCACAATTGTGACAGATGAGAAATCAGGTGATGACAATGTTGAAGTCGTCATTGTGACTCAGATTTTTTTTTTCATTAAACACCACCATCTTGCCCACTCCCACTCTATGTCTCGATGGCCAGCATCAAGACTGAGTTCCACCCTCCCTCTGGCTGCGGACGGGGTTGCACCATGAGCTTTGCGATTTTCTCCTGCTGAAACAACGGTGGATCAACAAGCAAATCTCTTCGCAGAAAGGAAGGTTGTGACTTAGGGTTTTGGCCTTTGTTGATGTACGCATTTTTCTACCATTCATCCACATCGCGACTCCATGTTGACTTACCCTCTCTCTCGATAATAGTCTCTGAGTGTAATTGGTTTGTGACAGGACCTATGGTGTGCATTTTGTTTGCTGTTGACATGTCTATCTCTTGCTGATGCTTTGATGTTCACAGACAATACAAGAACATGGTGAATTGGGTCAGTCGTCAAGTTCTTGATACCCATCCATATACTGACAGGTTATACAGGGCTATCTTTGGGTATGTTGATGTCCAACGGAAACTGCGGTGACATTGTTGATACCTTGATTTTCAGCCTCAAAGAAAAGTATATGATAGCAATCTTTTGATTCCTTCTAAAGCTCTAATTATCTTTTCCAGGTTTTAACCTCTGAGTGTCTTCTACGCGGTCCACCTGAAGGCGGACAACTCCCTACAGTCTCCCTGGAAGGTTCTCAGTCAGGATTGTCGCTTTTGGAGTGGGTTATGTGATCTGCTTATCCAGTTTGTGGGTTTTACATCTTACATCCTTTCGTGGTATCTGGCCGCTCACCCTTGTATCCATAAGTGCTTGCCGTCCCATGGATCGCTAATGATAGATCCTACAATTCTAGTGGACCCGTTGGGGTAAGTTTCCGCCCCCCCACGTCTCTACTTCATCTGACAAATATACACCTAAGATCACCATTGTGAACACTCTTCCAATTCACACCTATGACTCTCCTTTGAGCACAAATTCGAGGGAGCGGTATAGTTCTTCAGGCAGGGAAAGGACCGCATTGGGTACGCCACTTTATCAAAAGGCCATTCGTGTATGGAACTGATACCTTTAGTAGTGGCGTCACAAAGCTAGTGATCAGAATTCAATCTCACCTATTCATTTGGCTTGGATCGGGTACTGATAAATTGAGTCTTACCTCTAAGCTTACGCTGCAGTTATCCGACCCCGATGTGCTCTCAACCTCCTCCACAGGACACATGCTATACACGACTTGCGCATTGAGAGCATGCTCATTAAAGGGTTTATAGTCATTGCGTCATTATCGGGAGTTCCGGTGTGTTCTCATCTATTATTCATTCACCAAATTTGACATACTCGTGCTTAGGGCTTAGCTACCTCTCCTATTGTATCACCTCGGAGATGTTGATAACATTATGCCACTTCCGTACATACCTTGTATGCCTGTATGGGCCTTTATACATACTTGAATATATCGTGGATACTGCTTGACATTGTTATCGTGTGCTTGAACAATACCGTTTGGTACAGGGAAAATTCATATGAAATGCATCTGGAATCATGGTCCTGGGATGACTTATGCTTACTTATGGGCAACTTAGGCTGACCTATGTGTGACCGAAGGGCGGCCCGGGCCAACCCAAGTGTGTCCTGGGACACAGAAAATTGCGAACCCTTGCCCAGAAGCACCTTGGGTCCCAGGTGTCCTGACTTTCCTGAGACAGCCTAAGCCTCCGGAGTGCGCCTGGGCCGCCCTAAAGCCACAGCCCTTTTTCCTGATGTATTATGGTGAGTGGGGTAATGGAAAGATCACTGTCCGTTCACTGACTATGAAGGAGGTTGTAACGTCAGCAACACTGAAAGGGAAACTGTACGAAGTGGACGTACATCGTGCTTTGACAACGGTGAGTTATTCGAGGTCCCTCGATAGACCAGTGGGGATTATGACTTGGCACAAAAGATTTGGCCACAATGGTACACATCATATCTTGAGGTTGGTGAACAAGAGGTTGGTGGACAGGCTGAACATAAGGTCGAAAGAGGTGATAGGGATGTGTGAAGATTGCCTCTATGGGAAGGCCACCCGTCGGCCATTCGATGAAAAGGTTACACACAAGACCAAAGTACTGGAGAGAGTCCACACAGACCTATGGGGCCCAGCAAGAACACAGAGTTTGGGGAAGAAGGTGTACCTTATGCTGTGCACAGATGGCCACTCATCCTATCGGGTACCATATTTCTGTAAGGAGTCGTGCGACCCGCTTAGCTACTAACTTGACTTGAGGAATGATGAAGGTGAATGCTAGCTCAAAAGGATAAGACCACTGAGCAAAATGGCAACATTGAAGGTTATGCGATAATAGCTAATAACCTGAGAGTTAACTGGATAGCTGTGATAGCTAGATAGCTGAAAGATAGAAAGATGGCTGGGAGATAGCTGGAAAGCTGGAAGATAGCTGATAGAGCTGAGAGCTAGTAAAGCTGTATAGGATTGATTTGGAGAAACTACTATATAGCTATACAAGATAATACCAAGACTAAGGAGCACGAAAACGGCAATTGTAGGGCTTATATAGGTATTCAAAAGGAGAAATGAGTCATAACTAGTCATAATGAGTCAGATAGGTATGTAGCTGTGTATATAGAAAGATGTCCAATGGCTGTGAGAAGGCTGTACTAATTTATGAGAAGTCCAACAAGGCTGTACAAAGCTGTGAACAGATATGAATGAGTAGTCCTAAGTATTGTAGACGCTGTGTAGGACTGTGAGAACATCCTAAGGTTATAGAAAGGTTTTATGGATTTTATGAGAAGTTGTACAAGGCTGTACAGGGCTGTGGATGGCTATGGATAGCCATACAGGATGAATTATGTGGCTTTGTGGAGTTGTGGGAACTTCCTGAGGCTCTGGGAAAGTACCCAGAAGCGTGAGAATGTTGTAGGTGACAATGGGTGATTGTGGAAGTATTAGAATGTATGTGGAATACAAGGGGATAGGTCCAAAATCAAAATTCCAGGGTTTGCCAAGCTTGGCACCTATATTTGAATGAGGCGCTAATATATCCTTTTTTGGTTCTGAGAGCTTTATGACAGTCCGACTTCCGAGCACTTTGATTTGCTGACATAATATTTTCTTTTGACCTTCAACCTCCATCTTTTCTCTTTGCACAACACCCTTTCTATCACTCCAACCAGCCAACAACTCCATCAGTAATTCCCTTTGTATTCCCCTGAATTGTACATGACTCGTGACAATTTCCTGGGTAACAAGGAGAAGGAGACAATGTTGGAGGCGTTCCATGAATACCAGACGATGGCGGAGAGACAGACAGGGAAGAAGTTGTGAGTGCTCCGGATAGATGGGGGTGGCGAACTCGACAACAAGCTGATGAAGAGTTATTGCGCAAAGAACAGGATAGTGATTGAGAGGATAATGCCCTACTCTTCTGCATCAAATGGGATGGCTGAGAGGGCAAACAGGACTGTAATTGAAGGGATATGCACCATGCTCGAGGAAGCCGGTTTCCCAAAGAATCTGTGGGCAGAAGTCACTTCAACTTTTTGCTACGTCGATAATTTTGTTCCGTCCAAGCACTTTCCAGACGACGTCCCGGCGGAATTGTGGTTGGGTAAACGGCAGGACGTATCACATCTCAGACCCATCAGCTGTGATGCATGGGCCAAACTTCCTGAGAGGCAGAGAGATGGAAAATTGGCGAGGCAGGCCATGAAAGGGAAAATGCTGGGGTACTCAGGTCACAGGGGTTGGAAACTTTGGATTCCAGAGACTAGGTCAATCATGGAGTCAAGGGACGTTCGGTCTGGGGAGGGTTTACTTCACCAAACGTTGCCTGTGCCCGTGAGAAACAGGGAAGTCGAGGTTGCGGATGAGGAAGCAGATCAGGACTCACTATCTCCACAACCTTCTTCCCTGCCGACGCCGGACAATCTCGACAAGCCCAACCAACCACCTGACAATACTCCTGACCCAACGACAAGCGACACATTGGGCAACGACAGTGACCAACCTGAAGATCATCAGCCACAACAACAGCTCACTCAACCTCTGCCAGCTCCCCCTCCTTGTTGCTCTAGTCGTAATGTCCAACCAACCCGTGCAATCCTAGACATGCAGGAATCGGAAGAGAGGGAACGCACGGCATGGCAAGAAGGATTGGATTGGGCAACAGATATGAGGAATCCTCAAAGTGACCCAAATTGCATACACGCCTTGATCATCCCCTCGCCATGGGCATTTGCTGCACAGGACAGCGTTCATTGGGTTCCTGTCCTAAAGTGCTAGACGCTAAGACTGCAGATATAGAAACGACGGCAGCAGAAGTTGTCTAGCAGAGACAACAACAGAGATAGCAGAGACAGCAAGCAGAGAGCAAGAGCAAGTAAAGAACTGGTCCCAATGACAAGTTAGATATATTGCAGGTAAGGAGAAACGGAATTAACTACTCACCTGGTCCCAATGACAAGAGGTCAAGATGAGGGACCAGGTGTAAACTGCCTAGCTTATATACTGGAATATGAGTCGCGTGAGAATAAAGAAAGATAATAGGGAACAAGGGAAGAACAATAGTAGTCCAGGTATGGAATAAGAACGAGTCTGGAACGAGTAACTGTTGTATATAAAAAAACCAGGAGAACAAAGGAAACAATGGATAAGATGGGTTGTGAAGACGATGTGAAAGAACAAGGATGAGGAAGGAAATGATGGGAATGATGAGGAAAGGGGAACCGGGTATCTGGTAGGCGTCAAAGTGACAAACAGGTGCTGAAAGGGGAATGGGCGCTAAGAAAGGAAAAGATAGGGGAAAAGCGGCACTTCATGACAGTTCCCCAGAACTACAGAGACGCAATGAGAAATCTAGACTTGTGGGTGCCGCCAATGAGGACGGAATACGACACTCTGATGAAGAAAGGATGTTGGGACCTAGTGGAATTGCCCCTGGGAGTGAAGGTTGTCAGCGGGCGCTGGGTATATGCGATAAAGTGGAATGCAAAGGGGGAAATTGTAAAGAGGAAAGCTAGATGGGTAGCCCAAGGTTTCAGTCAAATTGCAGGAGTGGACTACGACAAGACGTACGGTGCCGTCATACGGATGGAGTCGGTTCAAATGACGACTGCAGTTATTGTCACAATGGGACTTGCGACATTCCAACTGGACTTCAAGGGCACATACCTCAACAGTGAGATCGAGCATGACGTTTATATGAGGCAACCGGATGGTTTCGAGGTGCTGGAGAAGGAACAGTTTGTTTGCAAGCTACAGAAGACGCTATACGGAACCCAGCAGGGCGCCCATAGTTGGTACAAGACACTTTTGAAGACATACATGGACCTAGGATACTACCAATCCAGAGCCGACCACTGTGTACGTGCTCGGAGAATTGGGTCGGAGTACACAATTACAAACACATATACTGACGACGTTTTCGGTGGTTCAATGACCAAGGCAGGGGAGATCTTGCGAAGAAGGAGTTTGGGGAAAGGTGGGGTACAAGCGAAGTCGAGGGGAGTGTACTGCTTGGCATAGCGGTAGAGAGGGGTGATGATGGATGCATTTTGCTCTCGCAACAGGCGTACTTCGAGCGTATGCTCCATCATTTCGACCTCTGGGACAACCACCCTCGAGCAACCCCTCTCCCTTCCAACATCTCTCTGGTGGAAGCTCCCAATCCCCTGCCAGAGAAGGACCATTGATATATGTCCAACAAGCCGTACCAGGAGTTGCTGGGATTGATCCAGTGGGGTCAGATCTGCACTTACCCGGATCTTTCATTTGCTGTCAACTTACTGGCGAGGTTCCAGAACAATCTGGGTCCTTTGCACTGGGAAGCTCTTGTACATGTTGCCCTCTATGTGTGGGGGACGCTCAATTACCGACGAGGGGGGGACTCAAAACCCATCGGATACGTTGATGCAGATTGGGGAGGGTGCAAGACGACCCAAAGGTCAACATCGGGCCATGTCTTCTTCATGGCAGGAGCTCCAGTAGCGTGGGGTTCAAAGAGACAGGTGTCAGTTGCCCTCTTGTCTGTGGAAGCCGAGTACATTGCCCTTGCGAGAGCAAGTCAGCAAGCGGTCTGGATGGCCTCTTGGTTGGGTGAAGCCAGCCTACCAGTTGACGGACCAGTAAGGATATATGGCGACAACGAGGGGTCACAAAGCCTGACCGAGAACTCAAAGAACCATGGGCTGGTTAAGCACATTGATATGTGCCACCACCACATTCAGGAGAAGGTTGTGAGGGGGAAAGTCAAAGTGTTGGATATTGCTGGGGAATAGTGTTGCCCATGGCTGGCTCGGCTTGGCTTATTTTTTACAGCCTTCCCTCGCATGCACAACTGGGAGTTTGGTGGATTGGAAGGTGTGTATAGGCTTCTCAACCACTAATAGACCATCCCAGATATTACTTGGTCTCTCCCGCAATCATGGGAGGCCATTGAAAGTCAAGCTGAGCCGTGGGTAACACTACTGGGGAAGAGAATGTTGCAGATTTGTTCACAAAAGCAGTCGCGAGTAACGGTGTAGAGTGTCGAGTATACCGGAAGAGCAGAGTTGACGAGTGCTTAAGGAGTTGTCGGAGCTAGGGCTCAACGAAGAGAGAAAAGAGTAGAATATATGATAGTTATACACAGAGCTAGAGAGACAGCTTATATAGTGTAGAACTAGCTACGGAGTCCAGATATCTAATCTGTAAGTAGGTATGATGAGAGGAAAGATAGTGGCATAGGGTTAATACAAGTGGATATTATATACTGTGCATGATGTATATATAACTGTGCATGATGGTAGGTAGATCGGAGGTCAAGGGTTATGGAGTACAATTGGTCCAAGGGTTGTGAGGTCATAAGGCGTGGTAAACGTACACTTCAACTAAAGCACTGAGAGGCCCGTGACACCGAAATGTTGTTTCTTTTCTAGGTCTGGACGTTACGAAGTAGGGGGGGTGTTGAGCATAGTACTTCGTGGCGTCCTAGCCTTTATTCTTACTTACTAATTTGGGTTTGTCATGGACTATACTCAGTGGCTTGTTGTGGGAAACACAACAAGCCACAACAAAACTTTTGATTCAATACAGGACACCTCAGTTGATTGAACCGTCAGCTGAGGTGAGCCCACTATTGTTTTTCATTACCTTTTCCACCTACTTACATTTCTCTACATAACCGTCTGCACTAACAGGTACTTACACAAGGAATATAGTTGATTGAACCATCAGCTGAGCTGTGTGCACTAACAGGTACTTACACAAGGAATATAGTTGATTGAACCATCAGCTGAGCTGTGTGCACTAACAGATCATGAGACCTGGTCTTACCTACTGAGCAAAGGAAGACAAAGGATAAAAATCCAAAAACCACTCGACAAAAAATTTCAAGAGAAGCATCATTACCAAAAATTACCATGGGATCCCTTACACCGTCAACCATTCCTATCTTTACCGAAGAAAAACAATTTACAGGTTGAAAAACATGGGCAGTGTTCAAGCAAGAAGTGTTGCTACAGATCGGGGCCAAAGCCATGCTAGGCTATCTCACCGGCGAGATCTACCGATCAAAATCGATCAGAGCGACACAGGCAACCGTGACTCAGACAACTGCCCCTGAACAGTCTACTGACAGTCAGGGGGAAGCTACACCTACACCTACGCCAACTGCACCACCAGCTCAGACACTACCAGTTACCCCAACTCCATTCTACAGTGTTACACCATCAGTAGAGGAATGGGACGCGAGGGACTGTTGGGTCACCAGTGTAATCATCTCGAATACCATTGACCCAATCGGCGTGGGTATTGACGAGACTCGCTGGGCATATATCACCTGGTTGTCCTTGTGCAGAGAGTATGATCAATGATCGGAGCAACTCATAGCGATTAATGAGAAGAAACTATGCACCAGGAAGATGGAGGAGGCCGGGGACTTTGAGGACCACATCAAAATGATGCAGAACCTCTGGAAGGAAGCTAGAGATGTAGAGGCCCACATTACAGACGCACAATTCCGTTCAATTCTTCGTGACTCCTTCCCCCAATCTTGGGACAACAACACTGTCAGCATCCCGGGAAAGACGAGTGATGACGCTATTGACCACCTCGAGTCTATTTGGGTC
>JANHQD010001311.1:0-11008 GCA_024721195.1 Marasmius sp. AFHP31
GTCAGATATGTGAACAAGAGCAAAATCAGACAGTGAACATACTCGAGACCCTCGGTCCTTTGACGAGGTAAGCAAATCTCTTGTGTCGTCGGACTTGCGCCACTCAAGTTTAAACAGTTACTTTCTCACTTTAACCTCGTCACGCGTCCAACCGAGGTTCGAGGCAATCTGAGCAAATCATCTTTAGGGATTTTAAACTCGGTCTACCTTTAACGGTTAAATACCCAACATTCGAGAGTCCGGAACTGTGTTCGAGCCGTTGAACGAGGGGGTTGGCAGACCGACTGACTGTCAAACAACAGTTTAACGAGCATTGTTAAACTGGTCGTTAAACGGATTTGACGCTGACGTTGTCAAAGCGCGGGTGTCTTTTTTTGCTGTCTGCCACAGTCATTATTAACGGTTTGTCGTGTAGATTATTAGTAGTGTTAGTAGAGTACAAGATATACTATAGATGTATATTAGGAGACATAGAATAAACCGTTAAACGGCCAATGCCCAGTAAATTGGTGGGTTGTTCAATCCAAGCGCAGCTTATTTTACCCCACGCGGGAAAGACCACCTTCGATCTGTAACGGGCGAATACGTCGAGTCCCGACTGTTGGCGGTGGAGAACTACTCAGAGTAGATAGAGGATATAACCCGGGGTTTACTTTCGTCAAACTGAGGAGTTTGATTCGAATGGTTAAGGCATTGAAGGTGATTCCCTATATAAGGATATGTAGCCCACAAGCTTCGTGAGTACCATACGCTCGGAAAAGCTGACAAGAGTCGGAATACAACTCATGACTCACTATGAGGGGAGTGATAGCCTCCAGGACAACAACGCACGCGTTCACCTTTGCCGTGAATAATATCACGAACAACGCCTCTGCAACGATTTGAAGCATCGCTGACTCAATCACTATCCTTGGGAGTGGCGCCAGCCTGGACTTTACGAAGTATCGAGACGTCGAGAGCGCGGTAGACCAGACTCGGAAGACCATGAGCGAGGTGGTGATCAAGTTCAAAAGCACGATCCCAAACGAATGGACTTTGACCCAAGTCCCAATGTCGTATCGAGCTGAGGCCTCTTCAGACCTCAAGATATCGACCATCCAGAACCCAATGACTGTGGGAGGCGAGAGGGTCATTCATGAATTCGAAATATACACCGGGAAGGGACGAAAAGAAAGGAAAGGTTGAACTCGATCAATAATTTGGCCAAGGCATACGTGCTCGGAGCGCTCACCGGTTTGAGCGAGGAGTAGAATGAACGGAAAGCAGACAACCCTGTAACCCTTGTCCCATACAACCCATGCACGATAGAGCTGCCAGGATACGAGGATCGAGACTTTCAACGGGGTATGAAGGTGGAAACGACTCGCACCGCAACCGAGCTTCCCAAGGTCTCCTGTGACAAAAATAATGCTTCCTTCGCTATGGAGTGCCAACTGTCGTTGGACGTAATGATGTATTCGGGTGTGTGCTCAATAGAATCCCCTCGAAATGCCAGCATGTAACGGTAATGGTTGACCCCGAGATGAGCTGTCGCGACGAGGTTCATCACTGTCGATATCACGAGCATCGCCTGAGTACACAAACTTTCGTCAGAATGCAACTGGGCCAGCGATGGAAGTGGGCCTTGCTCACCTTCATATGTCCCCGTATACTATCTTCACTCCGAGGAACTCCAAGACTACCCGGGGAGAGGGTAATGCACAGTGTGAATGCGTAGCTTGTTATCAAAATTCCTGCATAACTCGGACGTAGTTGTCTATGGGTCAATTTGGCTGCCAGATTGGGCTAAATGGATAGGCTATGCGCTCACCGTATATGAGTGTCTAGGTGGTCGCCGATTTGGTATATCAGAGCTCGAGTAGGGTTCCTGAACGCAATGGATATTCAGTGGCTTACCTCGACCCAAACAGCTTCCAGAAAGATGTTGGCGAACTCGGACATCGGCCTCGTGTCCAACAGTTTCTTTGATAGCGGGAGGAGAGGGGGGAAGGGGAGGAAAGGCTTCGGAAGAGTAAACGCGCCGCTTAAAATAGAATTGGGGTAGCGATTCCGGAAGCGAGAACTGAACTCAAGTTCTCCGTCCGTCCCAAATATTAATCCATTCGGTGACGAATGTTCGTTACCACGATAAGATAAGATCGAATTGAAAGTTACATATAGCACGCGTGAGCCGATTAATACCTCATCTCTCCGGTTGACGCTGGACCACCACTGCCATGTCCTTGCTACTCCAAACGTCATCTTTCTAGTGAGCCTCTATCACGACCTTTCAGCGTTCTGCTTTACGTGCCCATGTCTAGGATATCCAAGGAACAATCGTCATGACGACCATCTTCAGCAAAGAAACACCTAATACATACATTAACGGTAACTCTAAATTCCATACGCCGCGACCAAAAGCTTCACCATTCCAATACGTGAGCGTGCCATTTGACCTGTCTGTCCTCGTCCACTTTGAATTGGCGTTCCCGCCACCCTATTGATAGTGGGTGACGACGTATGTATGGAGCTTTCTTGTTACTCTTCTTCCTGGACTGAGAGATCAACATTTACATGCGCAAATCCTGAAAAATGTTCGCTGTGGACCTCTTTGTGGCAGCTCAGTATGGCTGAAAGAACCAGTACAAGAGTATCGTGACTCACGGGGTGGTAACCAGGTTTTGGAGAATAGTACCCGCTTTGTTCCTAGAGTTATTCACGGCTCAACTTTTTTTCAGGCATCCCGTTTCTCGCTTTCGCAAATCTCCCGTCCTTAGCACCGTTGGCTTGGCAAAACTACTCATCATCAGCCCTCCCAGACACCAAAGGAGTTCATGACATTTCTCAAAACAATACATTACCTTTCCGCTCCCTTCAATCCATACAGTTCAGGGCCATTCTGGGCGAAGGGTCCCCAGAGGCTAACCCCGCAATATAACGTCGCTGTTTGCCACGTACCCCGAGCCTGAACATGAGTCGAGATTCCCGAAGCCTAGGTGTCTCCTTGATTTGACGCTTCCTCAGCCTGTATATCAACTCCCCACTATCTGATAAGGTAGGCCACAGCATCTAATCCACAACATTCTCTTCTGTGCCCACAATGTGATTACTTACGAGAGCTCGTTTGGCATTCAGTCGGTCTTGAAATCCACGACCACCTTTCGACTAGCACATCAATTATACGCTGCAACTCGCGTACAGCAATTTCCGTGGTCGCGCTGGATGAACCTGATTAGCGAAACCATCAATCCCATTCATGAACTTCCGACTGCGGGCAAGGTGCAGTATGCTCGTTTTTTGATGAAAATTCGGCATTTTCCCACAGTAATGCTCGAATGAAATAACTACGGATATCCGCAGCAAGTCACCGAGCGCTGTGCTCGGATATTCAGTTTTTTGAATGACCACTTCCATTATACATCCCACATAGACCGAGATACCCGTCAGAGCTGACGCGACAGGGCACATAAAAACCAGCGTGGATTGGAAGCTCGTACCCAAGCATGGCCATGCTCAAGACTTTCTTAATGCACGTTCTTTTGGCGCTCGTATGCGCGTCACTTGGAAACGCACTTCCTTCGCTCGGAGAATCAGACCTGACCAGGAGAGCTTCGACTCACCATATCAGGAGTCTCGATAACGGTCTCCAAATCACATCGTTTCATCCAGCGACTACTTACAAGGTTCGTTCGATTTTATTATTTCACTCTCTCCTGGACTTCTTCTGATCTTTTGTATATAACTTTTTAGATCTTCGGAGAAGGCCTCGAACTACCATCTGGCAGCCTGATGCGTCGTGGTTTAAGCATCGAAGATCGAACGACTTCATTCCTCGCCTCTGTATTGGGAATCGACCGCATCGACGTGGGGTTCAGGTCCGGTTACACTACCGAGGATGGCACGATGCACGGATACGCTAGGCAGTTTCATGTAAGTGTTGCTTTGAACTTAACCCCTTTCCGATACGTGTTTCACTCACTGATTGACAAAGAACGGTATTCCATTCAGCAACGCCGTTGCCAACGTTGCTTTTAAGAACGATAAGGTCATCGTATTCGGCCATTCGTTTGTAAACATCAGTGAGTCCTGGTCGAGTTTGGGGTTAGGCGATCCTGACCTGTTCAACGTAGGCAAGATTGCCGACCCGAATCCCACTCTCGACGTAAATTCTGCCATCGCCAGAGCCGAAGAAGTTCTTCAGGGCAAGAAGAACACCGTTGAGCCCACTCTCGAGTATCTAGTCCTTGAAGACGGCTCGGCAGCTCTCGTACATGTCATTCAAATTCAGAATTGGCAGGGCCGAGAGACCAAAACTTGGTATCGGGCCTACGTAGATGCTCATTCCGGCAAAGTGGTTTCCATGAACGATTTTGTTTCGCATGCATCTGTGAGTACCGTTCTCCGTCCCTCGAGTCTCGAATGTCGTTGACACGGGTTGTCCGTTTCTCAGTATAAGGTTCTTCCGATCTGGAAGCAAACTCCCGATGAGGGATACGAAGTCGTCGTTGACCCTCAACTGCTTACGACCGCTTCACCCACGGGATGGCACCTGCCTGAAGGTAATTCCACTGAGTAAGCCCGACGTTTTAATATACATCGAAGGAATCAGGACTCACTCCCTTTCCCAGAGGCAACAACGTCGCCGTCTACATCGGCAGCCGATTCCAAATCCCCCTCAACACCACGCCCCAATCCAGTCCCGGACTCGTATTCAACTACACCTACGACGCCTCCCAAGACCCTACCATCCCATCAAACCAAGACGCCGCTCGTACCAACGTGTTTTACCTCGCTAACATGTTCCACGATACGCTCTACCTGTATGGGTTTACAGAGAGCGCGTTCAACTTTCAAAACGACAACTTCGGGAAGGGCGGAGTTGGGGGGGACAGGTTTTTGGTGAGTGTGCAGAGCACGTTGGGGACAAATAATGGGTTTACTGCGACTCCTCCAGAGTACGTCTCCCTCTCCCCCTTTTTCTTTCTCTTTCTCTTGTGCCCCCATTTGAGCTAAATCCGGATGCATATAGTGGTCAATCTGGACATACTGAATTGACTTTATGGGATTTAACAAATGTGAGCCTCTCGAGTGTGTTTCTAGCCACGTAGCTTACGTATGACTTGATATCTATCCCCAGCCTCAACGTGACGGTGCCATGGAAAACGACCTCGTCATCCACGAACTAACTCATGGTATGACGGCACGGATGACTGGAGGAGGTACCGCTCAATGCCTTGACACTCGAGAAGCCGGTGGGCTAGACGAAGGTTGGGCCGACGCCGTAGCCAAGTACGTTACAAGTTTGTTCATCGAGCTCAATTCCTCACTACTCTTACCTTGTAGCTGGTTCTCACACTCTGCAACTCCGCAAGTCCACGACTTCTTCTTCGTTCCGTGGGCTACGAATGGGAACTCGACGTTTCTCCGGACGGGGCCCTATTCGACTTCTGTGGTTACGAATTCGTTGAGGTATTCGGATCTCTCGACTCGGGAGACTTTGCATGGTGAGTCTATTCCGTTCGTCTAAAGCACTTTAGTGTTGATCGGAGCTCTGGTAGAAATGGGAGAGGTAAAAATAAGTTTCCGTAGTCGTCTTCGCAGGTACTGAGCTCACACAAACTCTTCATCTTCTCAATTATCGTTAGATATGGTGAGCACATCTCCTCATCTACCCACCTCCCCCGAATTCACCTACCCTCTACTCAAAACAGGGCTAATATCCTCCACAACATCTACTCGGAGCTCGTGACCAAACACAGTTGGTCCTCAGCCGCTCTCACGGACTCTACCGGTTCATCCGGAAACGTCGTATGGCTCCACCTCATTGTAGACGGACTCGCACTTCAACCGTGCAATCCCACATTCACAACTGCTCAATACGCCATGATTCAAGCCGATACAAACAGGTACGGAGGCGCTCATAGGTGTCTCCTGTGGAGGGTTTTCGCGAGTAGGGGTCTTGGTGTCGGGGCTAAGGATTATGTTGATTCGGACGCAGTTCCAGAGGATTGTTAGGCTACAATCTTATGACGAAAGGCTATCCTTTTCTCTACCCTCCCTTTCCTAACTTGTAATACACCCGCCCTTTGATGAGTTACACCCCGGATATGCGTGCGGCTCTCGCTTCAGCTGGCTACGAGTTGACAGTGGAGAAGCGGCTACGATGCTCAGGTCATAAGTGTCCGAATTTATGAAGAGGAATAGGGAGAACTCACTGCCGCCCTTCGTGGCGATCAAAGTAATGAAAAGGGGCAAAATAATGGTGATCGACGGTTTAAGGACCATTGTTGGATAGTTATGTAGGATATGTGTTACGGAGGTCACTGTCCTATACTTATACTCTCACTGGTCACTGGTCAGGCAGCGCGAAAAATGATGGAAGGCTGTGGCGTTGTGACCCCCGCGGAGAACTAAATCACCGTGCTTTGAATGATCGAGAGTCAAAAGGAGGAATCATGAATCCACCTCAATGCGAGGCAGCTGAAACTGCATGTGGAGTGACGACTCAGAAGCAAAAAGAGAAGGACCAAACGTTCATCGTATTGGCTCGACCCAGGCTCGAACTGAGGACCTTCTGTGCTAAAATCCCTGAGATGGAGATCATGTAAGACAGATGCGATAACCAACTACGCCATCGAACCAGTTGAAGTCACGACTTGCTCGATTGTCAACACTCTCGAAAATGGACAAATGAAAATTTTTATGAATCGTTATTCACCTGATCGACTCTGCATACTCCAGTGATTCCTTCAAAACAGATTCCGGATGCAAGGAGCGAGGGGCCATGCCTTCGAAGCCTTGGCCTCAGATGATTGAGGATAAGAATTAATGATACACGTTCTGAGTGGGAGGCACTATTGTGAGTACGGCGATGGCCCAAGCGGAGAAAATATGATGCGGTGAAGAGATTCCAATGTTACGACCGCGTTGTAGTCATCTGTCAAGCTCCGATTGCACTCCGAGGACTGCCGCGGAAGAAACATAGAGTCACTGTCGAGCTGAACTGTCATTCGACATCCAATATAGCACAGATAACGATTTCACAATCGAGGAACAGCACCGAAGCAAAAGTGAGAGATGGGAAAGAACCAATATATTTGATATTGCTGACTGCGAAGTTAGGAGAGTAGGTAGGGCTTGGGCGCGATGGAAACGACAGGTAAACAGGTATTCGTGATGGAGAGATTGAACGTGCGATGAGGGAGAATTTGTATTCCGATTGTTCCTAGACTTCCATTCCCTGCCGTCTCCATTCTTCGAACGAGTGCGTCAAAGCGAATACCAGAAACAGACGCGTCTCACCGAGGTCATCACTAGTGTAAACGGAACGGAGAGATGTGGATGGGACAGGCAGAGAAAGGATTAGCTATCCGGTGTAAGGTTTCAAGGGGGCATGGCGGTACGGGTGGGGGCCGAGGTCAAGGGCCAGGGCGATGGTGCCGCCTACATTCAACTTTGACACCGAACAAGCGTCGCCACAACGGGTCTTGAGCTTTGTTTACTTGAAAATGGTAGTGGAGAGATCGACCGTGAAGATTTGAAAGACAATAGAGACGTGTGTATTGATTTCTGAGGAGACAGATGAAACTGAGGATGACCCAAAATGGCGTACTCAAATCTCGACGACTGGCTTCGAATAATGTCTGCAAATTTGGCGCAGGTTGAACTCGTGGGTGGATTTTGAGTTGTGTTCCAGGTTTCGCTCACAGTCGTTCTCTCTTTCTTGTGGAGGAATCGTTGGGGTAATCGTTGTCCATCTTCAATCTTGACTGGCGCAACAATCCAGGATATTGAGGTCAAATGTAGACCTATCAAGGAAACCTGTGAATCAATGGGCATCGTGAAAATGGTAGGATATAAACAGAACAGAAAAACCTTCGACCGTGGGCCTCATTTCTATGCAAGAGATATGGGGGGACTATATGGGGACTCGTGGAGTGTCGTCGTTGTGGTTGTGGTCAAAAGCCTACCCGCGTTCTGGTTTCGGAGCCGACTTCCGACATCTTGTGATCAGTCTTATCCCCGAAAGCTTGCGTCACCGACTTTTGATTGAATACTTCCTCATACCGGTTCACCCTGAAGATCCCTTAGCTCAGCGGTAGAGCATCTGATTCCAGTCATGAAGCATATATGCTTTGAAATTCCAGAAGGTCGTCCGTTCAATCCGGGCAGGGATCATTATTTTCTGCCTTCCATCTCTTTTATACACCCTCTATACTCAGTTGAATTTTGCGCGTCCCGGCTTGGGCTGGGCTTCTCATGCAGTTCTCTTAGCATAACACTAAGTTTCCTCCCTTCTGGTAGCGACATTGTGCATTTTCTGTCCTGTTAATTTGTCGCTCGGGTAGGGTCTTGACAGGGTCCCTATCTTGAATTCTGACGCGCACGACAACAATCGTAGCAAAAATATAGTGACGACCTCATGTTCCGTTGCAGGGAGTTAAACCCTGGGCTATTGCGTTCAGTAGTTCTCCCAGGCCTAATGAGATTACATCGTAATGGATCCGTAACTAATATCGTGGCAGGCTTATAACCTCATCTTCAGTTGAATACCCTGGCCCGCTACATGTAATGTCTCACTTACTTTCTTCATCCAGCTTATCCTCCAAGGTTTATTCGGGTAACGCTGAAGTTCCAACTGACACTCTGTCTAAATATGGACCTATTGCCAGTCCCGACTAGTGTATCAAACAGGTTCTGATTCTATACTCGAACGCACCTCTAGGTTCGCAGTTCAGGTGGAACCATTAAGTACCAATACTGGCACTCAAGATCATTCCAACGCTCGCCCAGCCGACTGCATTTTATTGGTGTCATATATAGGGTTTCATTCGAGATTCATGATAGGATTGTGAGTGGATATCGTCACTGTCTCGGGTTGATAGTCACGTAGGCTATCTTACAGTATCCAGGCGGAGATCATCATCACTTGGAAGCTTCACTCACAACACACAAGATTGAATCAACAAGAAATTTGAACGAAATTTCGTTACAGATAATCAAACTCTGGGCAATCGCGATCTCGAAGATTGACTTGGAGTGGTGGTGATCGGTTTCCGGCTACAACAAACACAAGGTGTTGGACTCATCTATCAGGTGTTCAGCACAACAAATGAATTGCTATGAGACCCACAATAAGCCTCAGAGACTCCTTTGGGGTTGCACTTCGAAATAATCAGTTCGTAAGACCTTCGGACAACGCTGTTGACCCACCCTGACTTTACGCTTGCAACATTCAGTACAGCCTATAGCCCTTGGAGCAGAGGGGTAATAAGCGACAGGGATTGACCTTTGTACGCTATACAGGGTATCGGTCAAAGAGTTTGATTCCATAGTCTTCCGAATCGGACTCTATGGGGCTACTACTGTACCATTTCAGGATGATCGTCAGGTCACATGTCACAGGAGACCCATTCTGGTGAAATGTCATGCCCAGTGAAAACCGCCTCTGCAGTTCTTCATCAAGATCTGGGCATTTCTGGACCTAGCTGGATAGATCTGCGTACCTCCAGAATATATCTAGTTTTAAGAATGAGATGTGGAGCGCCGGCTTGTTCAAGGATATCTTGAATGATGTTGGTTTGGTTTTGACTTTGACGTTTGACCGAGACTCTTTTGACTTGAACATCCCTATCTAACTCCACCCAGACCAAGACTCGGATCAGCCTCATCCAACTCGACTTGATGTCTGCCTGAGTCGATCGATGGTCCGAGCGTTCAAATTGATATCTGTTTGGCACCCAGAGGGACATTCCCTCACATATACTTGCGCCCGCAACCTCGTATGATCGTACCCCCTCTCTCCTTTCTTCTCCTCCACCATCATCCACACTCCCATCCTCCCTTATATAACGTTGGCAATGCCTCAGTTGTATGCCTTGATCGCAACTGTGGGGATCACGGCAATATAGCAGTGACTTGGAAGTTGGACAATAAGGTACGGTCCAGAGGTGTGTATCAAAGTGACTACTGGGGTATTTCATTCAATTTGTATGGGGGTTTCAGTGTGACAAAAAAATTTGCCAGGGTCATTTCGTATGACATGAATGTGACCAGTGACGCCGGAGAGAAATTTCGTATGGAACTCACAAGTCCCCGGCAATTGGGAGTACATGAAGGGGAATTAGTAGCGGCATCGGCCGCCCCCGCAAAAAATGTCGAATCTGGCCACGAAATCACCCAAAAAGGCTGTTTTCCAGCTTCTTTGGGCTCGTGGGAAATTTGTCACATACCGGGACATTTCGTATAGACCCCCTGTGACTATGTGACTATACGAAAAATTTTCGTATATGGAGGGGCTTGTGACACGTGATATACGAATTGATTGAAATACCCCAGTATAGTGTTGGTCTGCAAAACTGACACATTCTTCTCTTCTTTCGGTGACACTGGGTATCGCCATCCCAAATGGGAAGATTTCATGGAGTTCAGCCTCGTGGTATCATATTAATATGGTCATCAAGTCAGCCAGGTGTGATGACTGTCCTAAAGCGCTAGACGCAAGGACTTCGGATGCAGAGACGACGGCGGCAGAAGTCGACTAGCGGAGACGACAGCAGAGACGGCGGAGGCAGTGAGCAGATAGCAAGGGCAGATAAAGGAGCTGGTCCCAACGACAAGTCAGATACATTGCAGATAGAGAAAGACAGAAATAACTACTCACCTGGTCCCAACGACA
Source organism: Marasmius sp. AFHP31 (assembly GCA_024721195.1). NCBI lineage: Eukaryota > Fungi > Basidiomycota > Agaricomycetes > Agaricales > Marasmiaceae > Marasmius > Marasmius sp. AFHP31. Next base: position 10,658 of record JANHQD010001311.1, read on the forward strand.
AGAGGTCAAGATGAGGGACCAGGTGTAAACTACCTAGCTTATATACCCAGTCAGAGGTCTGAGATATGAGTCGTGAACGAATAGGAAAGACAATAAGAAAACAATAAGGAAACAATAGTAGTCAAGTATAAGACAATAACGAGTCCGGAATGAGTAACTAGGAGATGAGAGAAGACAATAAGAACAATAGAATGAATGGGTCGTGAAGAAGGTGTAAAAGACAATAGTGTGAGAAGGAAATATGTGGGAAGGGGAAACGGGCGTCTGGTAGGCGTCAAAGAAACAAGTAAGCGCTGAAAGGGGAATAGGCGCTGAGAAAGGAAAAGATAGGGGGAAAAGCGGCACTTCATG
>JANHQD010001313.1:0-11907 GCA_024721195.1 Marasmius sp. AFHP31
GCTCTGCAGCTGCTCGATGACTCGAAGGCGAGCAAGAATATCCGTTTGAAATTGGAGGTCTTCGACCTCAAAGTCGCCGTGCAAGGAGTGTAGAGTCGACGTTGAATCGTGCGTGGTCAAGGCGGGCTTGGGAGGACCCTCGACGAGGTCTGTCTGAGGAGAGCCCATTGTCGAGTATCGAGTATGGGGAAAGACACAAATTATTTTCGAATAACGATAGGGGGCAGAAACATCGTTTAGGGGCTCCAACGATAAGACATTTTGAGCATGTGATCCACAGATGATTAGATTATCATCGAGAATCGTTCAGCCACAGCACAATATCTATCTATCTATCTATCTATGCTCAAACTCGGAACGAAAGCTCGAGATCGACCTCTGTTTGCATGTGATAGGTCCCACAGAATACGAAGAATTCCCCTTGGCACTCTCCGGATTGCAAGGTTCGCGGAACCAATCAATCACGATGAAGCCAGTAAAGAGCCGTATGAAACTTGAATTTTGAATGACACACGAAGTTCTAGAACGTCCTAACTTGGACGTTACAATAATAGCAACTCGATAGAAATGGGCGGAGCATACCATCATCTCTAGAACAACCCTTCCTGAGTATGTCAATCACTTTGATTTCGAATGATGATCACCACTGGCGAATGTTTTCAAACTCGAACATGGTTCAAAGTGACGAGCGGGGGAGTGATGATAATTATGCAGGACTGGACTTTTCCTAGATACTTACTCAGGAGTCAGGTGCGTACGCAGCAGACTTGCGTTCACACAGACTGAGCTATTTCGAGCTATTTTTCCCATCACGCCAAATTCCAATCACCTGCTTTTAATGCCTTGAATATGCCAAGTAGGTAGAATACGCTAACTTACACATGGAAACCGGACTCGGAAAAAAAAATGATGTGTAGAAAGACCATAGTATGTCACATCCGAAGGAGTAAAGGAGAAAACGACGGTGCCGTATGGTATCCTGAGCGAGCCACACTACCTCCCGAGACTAAATTACACCTTGGGAAGGTTGTGATCGCTCATCTCATCCTTCTCGATGCTTCCACCGTCCTTGTCATCAACAGCGTGCCCAGCGACTTGGGCGAGGTTCTTGGTGGAATCCTCTCCATCGAATAGTGCCGCGGTCTCCTCGAGTGTCAAGCCCTTAGTCTCAATGACGAAGAAGTAGAGGTAGACAAGCTCGAAAGCGATCCAGCAAACATAGACGATGTAGTATTTCCACGACAATTTTCCTGTGGCAGCCAGAGTCAGTGAGGATGATGAAGTAGATGCGAATAGTCCGTACCGAGAGCGACAGGGTTGACGTATTGATTGAAGATCAAAGCCAATGAGATCGTGAAGTTGAAGATCGTGAAACCCTTGGCACGAAGCTGGTAGGGAAGAATCTCGACAGTGTACGAGACGATGAGCGGGGTGAAGGCAAGGCTGTAAAACGAAGTTGATCAGCCATGGTCAACCCTCAGAGCAATTCTGAAAACTCACTCGTAGAATGCGTAGTAAATGAACAAACACGCAATCATTCCGTGTGCTGCAGCCGGTTTTTCATGTTGGATGAATTGGGCGAAACATATGGTCTGGGCAATGTAGAAAACGAGCATTCCCGCCGCCGAAGTCAAGAAGAGAAGTCGTCTACCAGCCTTCTCGACCATGAATGAGGCGAGCAAGGCCCAGAACAAGTTCCAGATAGCTAGGATACCGTTGATGAGCAGTTGAATCGTCTTATCCGTGATGCCGATCTGGTCGAGAATCTTGTTGAGGTAGTACGAAGCAATACCATTGCCGGACCATTGTGAAAAGAAGGCGATCGCAACGATGATACGCAAACGCCTGAGATTACCGGGAGAGGTGAACAGAGACTTCCAGCCAACGTTGGCTGCGACGGTGCGGTCGAACTCGATGGCAGCTTTGATTTCCTCGAATTCGTAACGAACGAGAGGATCTTCCTCGTTACCGTCGGCATGGTAATAAGCCAGCGTTTTCAGGGCCTGTGTCTCACGTCCCTTGGCGACGAGCCAACGGGGAGACTCGGGGGCGAAGAAAATGAGGGCAACCTGGAGGACTGAAGGAAGACCCTGGAGAACTGAGGGAACTCTCCAAGCCCATGTGTTCTTGATCTGGAAGGTTCCAAAGGTTGTCCAGGCGGCACTAATAGGCATGTTCAGTGAAGAGAAAAAGAGAGGAAATAACATGAAGCTCACACAATCGCACCCGAGTACCAGAGGGAGTTGTAGGTGGATGTGAGGGGGGCACGGTATGAGGGGTAGGAGAGCTCAGTGACGAGCAAAGGCGCGGCGTTCGCGGCGAAAGTGAGACCGAATCCAATCAGGAACCTGGGAAAATTGGGTCAGGTAGTGCAACACATGACCAAGACTCTAAACGCACCGAGCGCCGATGAACATGCTCACGGATTGGGAAGCTGTCTGAATCGCGGTTGCGATACACATGAGGGCTGCACCAAGGAAAATAGCCATACGACGCCCAACACCATCAGTCACGTAGGGTGCGAAGGGGTAGGCTGCAAGGGAGCCAATGTTCTGGATGGCGTTGAGGAGACCCAACATACTGTCCGTGGGCCTATTGAAGTCGTCCTGCCACTGGTCGAGAGACTGAAGACCGTTCATCATACTTCCATCATAACCGTTGGTGGAGGACGTGATCAAGAACAAGACGATCCAGGCATTGAGGATGATGAGCCTTCCAGCAAAGTGTTAGAACCACTCAGCAATGGCAGAGAAGCTACGCCACGCACCTCTTGTTGTTGTACCACTTTCTGTTGGGATCAACGAGATGAGTGAAACCCGTATTGTTTCCTGCAGATGCAACAGCGCCGCCAGCCATGATGAAGGAGGAAGGGAAAGCCTGGTGGAATCCTCACATGGAGTCGGGCATTTTATATGGATGACAGTTGGCTCGAAGATACAAACGAATTTTTGCTCAGGTGACTTTCCGCATTGAGTTTTTCCGCAGGTACGCCGTAAAAGCCACGCTTGCCTCCTTGGGAAATGTTTCAAAGTTACTTCCGAAGTGTCGCCACACTACTAAGTCACCTACCCTGTATGTTCTCGTGTGATCCGATTCTAATGGCCCTAAACGGTTCTGGGAGCATGAGGTGGCATACACAACACTTTTCATCTTCAAACAATCCCATTTTAGCTTACACAACACCGTATAATCTCGCTATCGCTGGTTTGAGGTAGACCTTCCCCACGGGCACAAGACCCCCACCCCCACAGTCGCAATTTGGGGAAGAGTTGAAATAATGCGGGACCAGATTTACCGAATATATCCCGGTCAATAACAAGGATGGATCTTCCTAACTTACAGATCTCACCAATGCTAAACGTCCTAGTATCCATCAAACCCATTCAGGAGTTCATACCATTATCTCGCCTTGAGGCTTGCCACTCGTGATGCGCGGAGAGCCTTGACCTTCTTGCTTCGGGATGTATGTAATAAGATTCGATCCCGAAGGAACGGAGCGTATCATGATCTAGGTTCTGCGCCTGTGTCCCGGGGGCCGCGACATTGGAGAGAAAAAAATAGCATCCAATGAAGGGTCCATGCCGCCAGCCAAACGTCAGTATTCGAGTACTACCAGTCTCTGAGCGCGTAACTTAATTTTGAAATGAAATCGCAGCTTCCCTGAAAATATGCTCTTGGGATTCTAGTGAAATGGGGATGCCGGAGGTATGTCGGGCATATATTGAAAGGATTTGAATCGCGCAAGCGTCTTAGAGTGCCCTGGACCGCCTCGTTGACGGACATGCAAGAACTCCCCGCACGTTGTTGATATCCTGCAAAGAACAGAGAGCGCTTCGAGAACTGGTCTGCAAAAAGATTCGTGTGAGTGAGGCTCAGGGGTCTTGGACCCTAAGGCCTACAGAGATTACGACCCTGAGCAAAAAATTCAGGTTGTGTTGTGGCCGCCGGACCAGTCAACACCGTCATTATCCTGCTCCCTGTGCATCTCGGCGACACGAACGAAAATAGTCAGTGTGAAGTGGGTTCTGAATCCCAGAACCCCAAGTAGAATCCAGACGTCGCAAGTATACGTTTCAGAGAAAATTGGACGAGGAGTTAGTTCCCACTAATGTGGAGTACTTTGAAGGTGCGACACCCGGAATGCGCAAAGTTCGTATTGCATGGACGTTTCAGGTGTTTGGTGTACGTCGACTTCAACACCAAAGGGTAGGGTCGCTGTTAGAAACATTGACTTTTCGCGCACTTTCGTGCACTCCGTCGCAGGGCTTACTCTTCGAACCTGTATGAGATCTTGTACGGGAGATTAACGGGCCATAGAATTCAGTATCATGAATATCGGATAAAAGGTGCGTCGTCGAATACATGATGAAAGCGGACGCGATGACAGAGGCTAAAAAATACATACTTTGCTAACCTAGATCCATCCAACTCCAATCGCCATTAAAGTTGTCTCAATAAATGTTTTGCCGCTGAAGAGGTTCCCTGGTCCCCGTCCTGCGCTTCATCTTCCACGCTCGCTTCTACGACAGTAGCTGCCGACGTGGTATCCGCTTTCTTTTTCCTTCCGAAAGGAACTCCCCAACTACTCGAAGTAAATCCGAACAACATACCGCTTGCGGACCTGTTTGTAGTGGATACAGTGGAAGAGGTGGGGGCGTTGTACGAGGAATTCCGCTTCGCTGAACCTGTGCTTGAGACGTTAGCGCTAGAACTATCGGCGGGCGCTAATGGTGATTTGCGTGCTGTGTGGTAAGAACTGGAACGCCGCGTGGATGAGCTTCTCAGAAGACTTGTTATTCCCTCTGATATAGAGCCTTCAGGCGAAGGCGTAACATCAGCTCCTGGCGCCTCTTCCGTCGTAGGACTGTGCGTCGACGAGGTACCCGGAGGGTGTGATGATGATGTTGACGGTGACGCGGTGACTGCCAGGGCGGTCGTCGCCGATGCCTTGGCTGGTGAGCTACCAACAGGTAAACGGAACTTCGGAGTCGCTGTAGATCCGGACGTCGTCGAAAGCCTTGATGCTCGAGATCCTGGGCGTAGAGGGGAGGGCTGGACCACACTTCCAGGCACGGCACCTACAGTCCCGGGCATAGGAATTGTGCTGACATGATGCAAACGCGTAGGTGAAGAGGGCGAATGTCCGGATGTGTGGGGGGGTAAGGTAGCGAACTGGGAGTCTGTGGAGGATGACGCGAATGATTGTGGCAACGACTCATGGTGAGGGGGGAGAGGTGCAGGTTCAGGTTCAGAAACGCCTTTCGGGGCTCTGGGACGGGTATCTTGTAATGACGACGGGGATTCCTCGGTGGTGCCCGCAACTGGCGCGGCAGGGGCTGGCGCAGATGTCGAGGCAGTTCCAGGTACAGAAATAGGGTTTGCAGCTTCTGGTGACTCGCCATCAGCTTGTGCTAATAGACGGGACAGGGACGATGGCCTTGCGGGAGGTGAAGAATTAGATCTAGCTCGAGTCCGCGTCCTAGACGGGAACAGGTGAGAATTCGGTGGATGAGTGACCTCAAAATACGATTCCTCTCTTTCAGAATCTGGAGGAGGTGGAAGGGCGGGGGAACTGCTGGCAAGAATCGGGTTTGAAGGACTCAACGGACGAGCTCTGTCCTTTTCCTTTTCCTCTTCAGCTTCGGAAGAGGTGGCGGGTTTTCTCCCGGAGGTCCTTCGTTGCTTGGTGCCCGAACTAGATGATGATTTCGTCCAGTCTTCCACTTCTAGCATGTAATACTTGACGCCATCCCCAAGACCATATGGGTTGCTACTAGGATCCTAGATTGCATCAACCGTCAGTGGTCAGCAACTGAGGCTGAATGAAGCCGAGATAAGCAGACTCCTCACATTGCGATCAACGATCCTCTCCGTCATCGAAGTGATCCTAGCAACGATCCACTCCCGTGTCTTGAGTTGTTCCGCCAAATGCCCAGTGGCCTGGAGGAAGTAGTGGGGAAATGAGACTAAACGACGTTACGGAGGATTGTCGGGCATCATTTTTTCATTAGTGGCTGATACCGCGCATTCCTGGATAGATAACATACCATTGAACGCGGCCCATGGTTTGCTCACCGAGTTACGTGTGGGTAAGAACAGAGCCAGATCGCCTTTGGCAAAGTTCCTGAAGGATATCTTGCCCTTTGCCCGTTCACGGTACTCCTTGCACTGCTTTTGCCATTTTCGGACAGTCGACCCAGTCTTCGCAATGGCCTCTTGGAAGTGGTCATGATCGAATACCCTGAGTGCCTCCAAAGCACCTGCAGGGTCCGATGGATCAATCGGTAGAGGTTCCTCAAATTCAGGGTGGCCGATGATACTATGGCGCATCTCCGGCGAAAATGCGACTGCAGGCTCCACAAGCATCGAAGCAGAACCTGATTGTCGAGATGTGGGGTGGGAAGCAATAGTTTGTGCTGTCCGAAGAGCCTTAAGGTGGGAAGCCCGGAACGCGAGAGCAGCATCGAGCACCTGGGCCAGAAGGCGGTTACTATGTTCCAATTGGTTCTCGAAATTCGACTGCGATGATCGTCCGGCCTTTAAATCGTCTCGGAGAACCCTCTCTATATGGCGTGCTTCCCGAAGTTCATGCTCAACTCTTTGAAGCTCTTCTCGTAGACCAACTGCGTCCGCTCTCTCTATCTCAAGTTCCGATTTGAGCTCCTTGAGTTGACGCTCGGCGTGCTCTTGGGCTGCCTTACATTCGAAGAATTGCCGTTCCAACACAGCACGGTCACCATCAGCCTCGGCGATGTGGTCCCGTAGCACCCTGTCGTGTTCGGAGGCTTGCGCCCGCAACAGCCTGTCTTTCTCCTCACTGGCCTCCTTGAGAGCGATATTCACTCCGTCGCACTCGTTACGGACGGAATGTATCTGCTCTTCCAGATCCTCCCCCCGAGCTCGAGCCTCTTCAAGGATCCTCAAATTATTCGCCTGCTCCGCCAAGAGGTTCACGACTTTCTCCGCATTCCTTGCCTCCAAGGCCTTCACATCGTCGAACTCGTGCTTCACCTGAGCCAATTCCTGACGTAGCGATTCTGATATACGGGTCTGTTCGGTCGCGTCCACAAGAGCCTGGGCTAGCTGGGCACGTTGTTCCTCGAGATCCTTCATCAGGTCGGCGCTCCTCTCCTCCCGAATACGACGAGCGTTCCCTTCATTCTCCAATTGAGCTCGAACTTGATGGAGTTCCCGCTCCAGCCGATCAGCTCGCTCCTTTTCACTCCCTGCGTCGGCGTTCGCGGACTGGAGGTCAGACTGGAGCCTGTGGATTTCCCCGCGAAGGCCCATCCGTTCTTCTTGGAACAGGGTCTCCTGTTGAGCTTTGGAGTTTTCCGTCAGACGTAACTGTTCGACCGCTTCTTTGAACATCTGCTCCTCTTCTTCCATGGCTAGTACATAGAATGATTGCCTAAGAACTCCCGAGCGAATGTGATGTGGTACAGAAAAAAACTCACATCGTCTCCTAGAATGAGATAGTCTGGAAGCAGAGAGGACTTGTCGGAGAAAGACAAGAAGTTAGTAATCCCTCCGGAGTCCCCGTAAATGGAGAACTTACGAGATCGCTCCGCGATCTTATCAAATCCAGACTCGAGCCCGTCCATCTTCGCAACAAGCTTCTCGAGTCCTGCTCGACATTCTCGGACAGCACTGAGAGCTGCGCCATCATTTTGAGCCCTTGCGCCTCCCTCGAGGTCGTCAAGAACACGGAGCAATCCTTAGCAGCGGAGGCGCTGGTCAGCATGGAGTAGAGCCGCCCAGGATCTCTATGACTTACCATTGACGTCCTCCCGTTCGAGGGTGTAAGTTTGGTCGCTAGTTCCTCCCGTCGGCGAGAAATCTATCGTCGGTACCGGGTCGTCCATTCCCTTGGTTTCGAACGGCAGCTGGCCGTGGATTTCGCTGCGCCATACCTGGCGGCGTTTGCGCTCGCTCGAACTACCCATTCGTGGTTTCAGAAACTTGACGCCTGCAACGTGCATATCTACTTACGAAAGCTTAGCCATGACCTCCAGTATACTCTGAGCGCGGTGGAAAAAGAATTGGGCTACAAGCGATAGGAGAATCAGTACCGAGTAGGACGGGGGCCTTGGGTAACTTACAGAATTCCTTCCGTCGCACGATCTCGATAACGGTAGCACCATAGGCGTATAGCATGTTATGCAGTCTCTGAATGTGCGAGAAGCTGTTCTTTCCCTTGAAACTAGCCTGAAGAGTGGTCAGCTCTGAAGGAATGTGAATGAGGTCGTTGTTGATGACGGTAATGTGCCTGAGCGTCGTCATACATTGCCGGGTGTTTGCGTTCTGTACAGAATGTTAGACTATGGACAACTGCGTCTCAGATATCGATGGAGAAGACACCTTCAGGCTTGAGATGTGTTGCAGCTCCGTTCGGAGATTGGCGTCGAGTTGTTTAAGCTCTGTAAGTCTGAGTGAGAACCTATCCAGGAAAGGTCATGCAGAAACGGTCACCTTGTAGTAGATGCTCAGATTCTGCCTTTGGATCTGACAAGGGGTGTATTAGTACGTGAATCGACGGTACACGAGTCCGGCCTACTTTCGAGCGCATCTGCTGTGCTGGCGATTCTCTCCATAATCTCATGAGACCGCCTTGTGTGGGTGTCACTGTCCTCCAGAATCCTTGAGGATGGTCAGAGAGTGGGTTTGAAGAAATTCGATGGAGGTCGCACTTGGTTGATGAAACGGTTGCGCGAACCATGTCTGAGCTTTCCCTCAACTGCGACATCTTCTGCTCGACAGCATTGAACCTGGTTTGGAGATCCTCTAATATAATGTCTCATGAGCAAAGGATTACATGGCCAGCAGATTGCAGCACTCACCATGGGTCCTTGCACAAGTCTCTGCCACCTGTTTCATCTTGTCATTGGCTACATAGTCGCCCAAAGTCCGATGTTTATCTCCAGCTTCAATGGCTTTTCGCACAGTAAGCGAAACGAAGGCTGTGTGTACGCGTACTTTAGCGATGAGTTCCAGATCTGCCTCCAAACCGGCCAATAACGAAGCCTGTTTCTGCAACTCGTTCCTTAGCACAGTTCCCAAGCTCTCGTATGTGTCGACAGCCGTCAAAACGTGCATGTCCAAGCCGCCCGAGGCTATCCGTATGGCTTCATGTTGGCCGTGGATGGTGAGCGCAGTGTGCTTGACGTGATCGAGGTGAGTGCGCCCTACGTGCAGATGCGATGCTGCTAGCTGAGATGGGCGAAAAGGAGGCGTTGCTGAGATGCTTTCTGGGTACAGGATGAGAGCTGGTACTCCAAGGAGGCGATATGAAGGAACGGACCTTCTATTGGAGGTTGCATTGGGGGCTCTATCGTTAACTCTCGAATGACTTCTTCCAAGTCGTAGTCCAGGTAAGCCTTGTTGAAAACAAAGATAGACTACGCTAATTGTCAGCTCAAATGAGCGTCGTCAAAGGTAAGTTGTGCGACGTACTTGGTCCTGTGAGCCCGCAAAGTCCCTCAAATTGTTGTTCGTCAACCGTCGACCGTCCGTCAGATACGCCAAAACTGCATCAGCATCAATTCCAGTCTCCTGCTGGATGAATTGCTCCAGACTTCCAATGCTGAATTGAGAATGGCTGGATGAGTGAAGGAAACACGCAGGCAACGAGGACTACACACCGCTCGATATCTCGCAACGTGGCCGTGACCTGAGTTAAAAGTTCCTGTCAGTTTGTAGAGCATAGCAGACAAGACCAGCTCACATCGTATATTTGACCGTCTTCTGCGCGGCATACCCGTATCATAATCCGTGGGTCCGGTTGACAATGGTAAATTGAAGAGGAGCGCGATCACGAGGCGAAGAGGTGAGGAAGACAAACAAGCGCTTGTATAAGCGCCCCTCCCTTTGTACCTCTCCACATCCTCCCGCATCAGGCATCGTCAGGACTCAGAGGCTTGAGACCGGAACGGCGGCTGTGGTTGAACTGTGAGTCTGTGAGAGTTCATAAGCTGTTCAGGTTACATCGAGGCAGCGGTATAAATCTGTAGATTGGGGTGTAAGTCCCTTTTGCTTTCCAAATCGGTGGCACGGGCCCCATCAGGTATGTCAGGGCGGCCCAACCGAATCGCTTTTTTTTTGTCTTACAGGCTTCAACTATTCGAACGCTCGACATCACAACTAGTAGATTCTCGGCGTCTGAGTCGTGATTAAGCCTCTTGACGGGGTGGAGAGAATCACCGTTGTATGATTATGGTCTCAATTCAGATTGCCCCCTCAACATGATCTCCAGTTAATCTTGCAAGCCCGACTTGAGGGTATTCTCATTGTTATCATGGTTGTCACTTCCTCACTCCCTGCTTTTAGCGAAACGATTGCATTGATGCTGCGAGTTCGCTTGATTTTCAAGGCTGGATTTTGCGAGTGGCAATGCTCAGTCATTATACTACCGAGCCCCTACTGGCGAAGATGGTGGGAGCACAGGGAGCTCTCAGTCAACCACTTAGTGACTAATTGTCGCGTATTCCAGGAGCCGACACTGCAGCCGAGTCCAGCCTAGTCTGTCTTTAGACTTATGTTTGCGACTCGGCCACTTCAAGTAGTCACTTTGCTGGTAAACCTTTCCTTGGTTCTCATTGTGGGACAGGATCTCCGTGCACCAAAAATATTGCTTCCTTGTCGGGAACCTTGTAGGATCCCCGCACTCCAGTTTGCATGGCCGCGATCCGACGTTCTTGACCACAATGAACCTTCCTCTCATTGCCGCAACGTCGGAAGCTGGCATGCATTTACTTAAAACCCGCTTATACCGGTTCAAACACTTGCGACAAAGAATAACTCATCCAGATCTATACTTCCAGTTTGCCATCTTGGCGAATTTGTCATCTCAGGCCTCCCTTTCTCCTCTTTTCCGACGAGGTTAGCCGCCTTGCGGCCTTAAGAGAAGAGACAACATGCATGTTCTCCCGTCCCTGCTACGATGAGGATACGGATGCAAGGCCGACGCATCATACTTCCGCTTTACTGCGGGCAGCGGGAGGTACCGCGCAACGCTGGCATCTCTGGCATCTCATTCCTGGCGACGCTCATCTGGAAACTCGAAGCAACCACCGGTAGGCGCTGTCACCCAGGTTATTCGGATTTTGACCCTACGGCAGTGTCTTTCTCACGTTATGATTGCCTCGCAACACTTAAGTTGAAATGATCACCAGTACTCACCGCTTTTCACTATTTGATCCACGATGCATCCGATTATTCCGATGTCTCCTGGGTACACATTTTTCTATTCAAAACAGGGCGCAATCCTGTCGGGAATCAGCGTGGCAGGTGTAGGTATCATTCAAAATAATCTTACGCGGAGCCGTCAACTCCTCGATGATCAACGAATGGCAAAGATGGCGTCCAGCGTGTCACTCAAAACTATACACACACACATTATGGTGGTCTATAGGAGCCAGGTATCTTATCCGAGTCGCAAAAATGATACCACACGTTTTCTGATACGATGAGTCCGGGCGTCACGCACAATCTCCCCATGGCGTACGACACGGTCTTATAGTCTCTCGAAGATAATCACGGTCATCCGGAAGCTAGTGAGCATCGTACCGAGCTTGTTCCAACGTACTCGAACCGCGGTACGTTCAATAGTTGGTATTAACTCGTCCCTCGAGACTTCTTTGCACCGCTGTTCATCAGTACGTATCTAGCGGGTTCGTCTAAACAGGCCCGAGAAACAGCGCTTCTCGGACGCTCGAAGCGACAACGCCGAACACGGGTAGGCTCTTAGGTACCTCTCGGGCCACAAGCGACTTTACATGAGGGCAATAGGCACTCGAATATCGCCCGTTCCTCCACTTCGTCGAGAAGCGACAACGGAAGAGATTTTTCTCGTGCGGGTATCCGCTGTAGGCTTGAGGCAAATAAAAGGGAGCCAACGGTACGCTGAAT
>JANHQD010001314.1:0-24942 GCA_024721195.1 Marasmius sp. AFHP31
AAGGTGGGTATCGATAAGTGATCTCTTCTCAGTGGCGATGGTGGCTAAAGGTTCACAACCATCCGTCTAGCAGCGTCCGGCGAGGCTGCCTTCGAGAATAGCATGGAGTAAAGTTGTCAAAATGATTAAAAGTTATTCTCCCGCTGACCTTGGTTGCAGGTAGCAGTGAAATGATTATAGCTGCTATGTATCTCCGCTGTTAAAACACTTAACGACCGTTCAAGCAGGAGGCACGTCAAGGGCATTTCGTAGGTACGTGACATCTGAAATCTTCCAAGCCGCTTTGAACGATCCAATAGCTATCAGGTCCGAGTGGGTTCTTCCTTTCATGTTGCCGATAATAGGACACAGAATTAATCATTCTGACCATGAACACCAACGCCGTCCACTTTTCATCTGATTAGCCACCACATTCAGAAGGTAGACCTTTTCCCAGGAAACCGTGCATCGAATGGATATTGATCCTTTTTTTATCAGCTTTTTGGTCCGCACCAAGGATATGCCGATCTCTGGTTCGCCGTGATGCCAAAGATCTACATGACCTACTGGATGGCCAGTACGAAAAGTGCATAACATATTATTATTAGAGTGAATAACGGCGTTTCACAATGTTGACTGAGTCCACGTCTTGACAGACTCTCAGAACTCGTCTTCGGACGTTACCATTCCTGGTGGTTCTGTTGACTACCCCGCTGCGTTAGAACATCGAAGCTGCTAATAGAGCCTCGGATCACTACGGACGATTAATATTATCTTACCAAAATCACTAACGATGTCCTCGCTGTGTAGATAAGAGAATAAGTCTAGGGGAATGCATTCTGCCTATCTGCTAGTCCCCCATGTACGGCCGTATCTCGCTCTATGCTACATTTGTGCTTACGACCCTCATATCTTTGATTTCGCATGGTAATGTGCCACCTATCTCACTTGAAGGCACGGAGTATTCGAGTCTCGGGATTGATATTATTTCCCGATGCTCGGCCTCTCGGGGCGGGTTGTAGCAACGTTCTCTCCGCTTGATTACAGTATCTTCCGCCGTGATCTCGTTTCAAGGCCACGAGACTACCGTCCTCATCTTCTCATTTATCCAAACTAAGCGCGATGGAGGGTAGTGGGGTTTCGATTCGAGGATGCTTGCAGCTTCAGTAGTTCGTCCCCGGTATACTGACTATGAACCTCTGGAATTGATTTTCACTCATTCCTGCCGTCATTTTCATGGGACATGCTTCCATTTGCCTGTTCGCTTTCGCAAGTTAGCAAGAGCGTCTGATTGACTTCATCGTTTGACCGTCAACCACGTCCACCCGAACTCCTCGTTGAACTATAAACTGGTTCTATAGCCCCAGTGCGTCTGACTGGTATGTGTTTTCGGTGGTTGATGGGCCGTGCGACCGGGACATTTTCTAGCTCACTGGAATCGTTCGTCATGATCCAGGACAGCGCAGTTATTTGTAAAAACACGTTCTCTGTATTGTCCACCTTGATGGTCGTCAGAAAGGAACAGAGTGTTTGATACGCTTGTTTCTAGTTATCTTCCACGTATGGTTTATCACCCTTGTTCATGGAACGAGTTTGGGCACGGGCTACCATCTTGCCGAGACCCTGTTCCGAGGTGAACCACAACCAGTGTATAACACTTATTTGCTGATAACTCTGATAGTGATTGTGAACTTGGAAAATCCGTCAGAACTCATTGGAGGATCGAGTATTTTACCATAACACTGTTCTTTCCCTCGGTTTATAAAGCTTTTCGGGGCGCAATAATGTAGTGAACATAAAGGCAAGTGAGAGCAGTGGGTCGGACGATTGTGTACGGTCGACTAAAAAGAACGACGACAAGAGCGAGTTGAGCAGTAACCAGCATCAATTCCAGTCTTCAATATATCTCGGATACATATCTTTAACAGAGTTCGTAGCGTCAGTTTTGTAAGTACGAATTAGATAGAGATCAGGGTGTCCATATCATACGTAGCAGAACTTTGAGAAGTGTCACACTGAACTGGCAGCATTATCATCGTCCTGCTGAGCTACCGTGGTTGAGCCCACTACCTCATTCCTTCCAATCAATCGGTGTTGGTTGCCTCGTGATGTTGTAAGCCCATTAGCGGGGATCAGCGACCGCAGTGTTCCGGTCGTGGTATTGTTGCTAAATGAGGATGATAGGACCCCCATTGAGCTATAAAAAGGGCGAAATGTACTCAGCCCCCGAGATATGAAGGAGATGGGCGTGAGGGGTCGGCTTGATAGCAGATCCCTTACTGAGCGTGGTGTTACGGGACACGAGGCCTGACCATTCAATGTGGGGTCGTCGTTGCTGGTGGTGCCACTAGTGATGTGCGGGCTCAGGCTTGAGCCCTAGCAAGCCCTGGGCTCGGGCCCTCCCTCACATCCACAAGTGAAATGTGGTTTTGTGTCGGATATTCTGCTTGTTCTAGTATTATTGACCCCCGAGACTAATAGTAAGTGACCCATTCAGTTTTTTGCTGAGGTTAGTACTCACCAAGTACCCACTGACCAGTGTCTTCTCACCATCAAATTGAGAACCTATGCAACTTGTACCTTCAATCCACGTACCACCGAGTAGTAGGATACTTTTCAGGCTCTATATTACACAATCCAACATCCTTATTCTTTTTTTGTGCAGCCTTATGTACGTTGGTACTCAAGCCCCGGCCCAGGCCCAAGCCCCAGGGCTTTGATGTCGGGCTTAGGCTCAAGGCTCGGGCTTTGATTTTAGTGAGCCTGAGCCCTCCAAGCCGAGCCCAAGCCCGAGGCTTTGAGCCCAGCCCGAGCCCGCGCATCACTAGGTGCCACTCTTGTGATGGGGAACCTAAGCAATTTTGTGAGGAGATATAACGGAATTATCAATGTACAAGCACACCTGAACCGAGACATTGAGAGCTCCCATCCTGCTATCGGTCTCTTGCGGTTTATGAGCGATGACATGCTGCGAACGTGTGATAGAGTCGTCTTCTACAGCTTGTAAATCAAGGGTGAAAGTTGAGCTTGTAACTAAGCCAGGGTCTTGCGTGTTCGATGGGACCTCTGGGTCAGCGCTAGCGAGGGATCCGATGGCGTGAGATGCGGATGAACCGATGCCTTGACCTGCACGGAGGTGAGAGTGTGAATAAGAGGTTGATAATTCGGGTGCACCTTCGTTAACCTCTGTAAATTGATCATCGACATTCAAAGGTTGGAGGATGTAGTTGTCATTCGCGAGATGTTGGGTCAAGTCGGCGGTGGATGGGTGAAGAAGTTCTGAGTTGATGGTAATGGTGGACCCGCTGAGAGTGGTGGGAGTGTCAGAACACGCGATGATCTGATCTATACAAAGAAGTTAGAAGGCGGATGGATGGTAGGAAGCTGGTTGCACCTTCATGAACATTATCAAACCGATCCGCATCATCGAGGGGTTGGAAGATGTTACCATATCCGAGATGTCGAGCAAAGTCGGCGGTGGTTGGGTCAAAGCCTCGGGCAATTTGGTATTGATAGAGAGACTTGTAGCTCTCTGTGGGCCAAGAGTAGGAGTAGCAGCCAGGATTGTCGTAATCTAGTTCCACAGGTAGGCCGAGGTGAAAACACGACTTGGGTGAGATGTGAGAGTGGCCATCTTCATGGAAAGACCAGTGGTGTAGGGAAGATGTTTCGCCATCGGGGAGGTTGGGGGGAGGTGGATAGAGGAAAAAAAAGATGGGTTGCAGTCATCGTAGTTGGCATTTGAATAGGGAGTTATCGAGGCTGCCGGCCAACCACCCCCGAGGATAGATGAGGTCTGGGAGATGTTAGCGAGTGGAAACGGGGGAAGTAGAATGATGGCGCACGAAAATCCTCCACGTCATCGTCCAACGAGACACCTCGAGCATGAAAAACACTCGATGTTTGCGAGAGCCAAGCCTCTCGCACATCCTCGTTCAACCAACACTACGGACCGCCCGCAGGGTGAACTCCGCCCGCGCAATAACCCCGAATTTGGGCGGAGTTCACCCCGAAAGAGGTTGAACGCCATCCCGAAAGAGGTTGAAAGGAGCCCTCAAGCGGGTGAGTTTTCAGGACGGAAATCACCCGAAATGACCGCCACATAATCCCGAAACGGGATGATTTTCGACCCAGGAACGGGTTGTGTTTTCGCCCGTTCAACATTGAAATCACCCGATAAACTGGATAGATCATACGGTCATCGTAGCATTCGCAAAATACATATAATTACATGCGCAAAACTGTCCTTCATGGTAGTGAAACGTAGAGAAATGAAATAGTAAGCAAACAGAAGGTGAGTCACTCGATGGGGGGAAATGGGTGAGCGGCTTGAGAGATCCACAGTGTGACAACCTGTTCGAGACGTAGGAGTTAGAATCTGAAGTATTCCAAGCCATATGGTCACTTACCTCGCGCTCAGTTCGAGTCTGAAAGATCCGCCACATTGGCCTCCTTACCAGCTTCATTTTCATTCTCTGGGACGTCCTCGTGGTTTGAACTGTCGCTCTCTTCACCCGGGTCAACCTCGTCGTCAATGATGGTATGGTTTCCTTCGCCATCTGATTGATAGATTCTCGGGGCAACAAGGACAGGGAAGCGACCCTTGCGCTTGACGGGTTCACGTGGCTTGCGAGCCTTCCTAGCTGCAGTCCTCCTAACGTTCTTGATATATTGCTGTATCATGGCCTCCGTGACCCAGTAGTTTTCGAAGCGATCCTTGCAGAAGTATGGCAACTTGCTTTCGATCTGATCAAAGGGAATGTCAACATGGTACTTCAGACACAGACGTAAAAATACCTTTTGACAAACATGCTTGCGCGTGTCTGGGTCCTGGGCCTTGTAAGTACACGTGAAATCAATATGTGCCTCAGCACACGCTTGATGGAGGAGATTCTGTGTTGGAGTGAAAGTTATTGATTGATGTCGCAGACCCGAGTAGTAGAAGACGACTCACCTTAAACTCATTCCAGTCGTCATCGTTGTCAACCCTTGCAGCGATCTGGACATTGAAACCACCCTTCTCTTCGCTCTCCCCCGGAGACCCCTCAGGCTTGGGAATCTTGTCAATGGCCTCCTTGCGTTTGCCGGAAGCCGTCATAATAGGGCCAGTAACAAGAGGATTTCGGGTCGTAGCCACCAGTTTGTCCTTAGTGGGACCGAGTTTGGCATTGGTCACTGTTCCTTTCTGTGCGGTCTTGCCAGTAGTAACGCTCGTCTCAGGTTTGTTGGCATTAGAGTGACCAGTTCCGGGAGTCTTGCGATGGGCTGCATCAGCACGTTTCTTGGCCCTGATGGCCTTGAGGCGAGCTGTTGAATCATTCATATCAATCACATCGTGCAGAAAAAAGAACAGTGACTCGCACCTATCTCCTTATCAAGCTCATCGTCTGAATTCTCGGCACCGTCGATATCCATTGTCATATTCGTGAGTTCTGAGAGTTGAGATTGATTGACTTGTTTGCTCTTCTTCGCTTTCCGTTGAGCTATGCCCTCGTCTATTGGATGCAACTATCATTAGCATGTACGCGTACTACATCAGAATTTAGATAGAATCTCACCATCGCCATTACCGTCACCATCATGTAGGCGTTTTGACTTCTGTGAACTCCTTTTGGCGGTCCCGGGACCAGCAGGGGTAGGGCTGACATCCGAAGACGCGTCAGCGTTGACCTTGTTGACCTTCTTCTTGTTGTGCCTGTTGAGGAGGGGTGCCACGAAGAGTTTGGTCGTCTTGGCCTGAGGAGTGGAGATAGCATTCGGCATTCTTGACAGCAGGACGGGGCAGCTGGGGGAAAAGTTCGGGTGAGCTTGTCTTGGTGCAGTTGGAGGATGAACGTTGGTCTTGTGTGGTTAATGTGCGGGCCATTTTATACGTTGCTGGAGTGTCTCAGCTTTCGATCTTGTTCATACTCTGTTGGATATAGTCAACAAATGCGCAGAGTCACCTGACCGCGTTACGCACCGCTGAGAGGGACTAAGTCCCGCTTGCCCACTGTCTGAAATGTTGAGGACAGACAGACCGACATTGCTGTTGATGAGAGAGGGCCAGCGCCTGAGATTCTCCGGCCGGAGAATCGTTAGCGCTGGTGACCACGGGACCACGCGTACACCAACGTGACGGCATTGCTCTCTTCCTACGCTCAAGAATCACCATTCAACGTTCAACCTCCCCTCATCCTTCACATTTAAACCCCCTCATTGGCAACACAGGACTCGACAAACGGCATTATCAATGGGCGAAAGTGGATGGGCTGGAGGTGTACCTGGGAGTGGTGATGTTGTGAAGAGAGGCTGGGAGGAACGAATGTCGAATGTGGTCAACGGTACAGAGAACCTCAGGATAGGGTTCTACGGCTTCGACTCGAGTTGCGCGATATTGAAGGAAGGGAGGGTTGAAGTTGAGATGAGTGCAGCATCGGGAGAGGGCCACGTACGTTTCACTCACGAAGATTTTCAACGCAGTAAATTTTTAACGCCGTACATTTTCATACCAGTCACCCATCAATCGACACTATTCCATGCTGGAGATACAATCGACCACGAGTACTTTCTGAACGGCACTGTTAGCCTTGATGCCTATATGCGACAGACATTGGCAGATCCAACGACGAGATACATGATACGTTATACCAACATCCATCCCGAGAACACAAACAACGTCAAAGGAGTCTTCTGTGCACGCTGGCGACCACGGCTACGGCCTCCTCGTATGGCGTAATCAACGGTTTGGGCGCAGTAGAAAATGCTACCTCCGGATCTGGCACGTAACTTGTGTGGCTTACGTGCATTTTGTGCCTTCAGCTACGAATACCACGAATGTGGTGAACGTTCGAATCAGCACCTCCCTCTTGTCGATTGACCAGGCACGGAGGAACGACGACGACGACGACATTCCCGAGGGGGACGGGGTGGAAGACACCAGAAGGACGACAGAAGCAAAATACGGAGAAAAAGTGGGCCGCTTCGAGATTGAGACGAGCAACAAAAACCGTCTTTTTGACAGGAGTTGTTGGGGCTATGCAGGTATTTTCTCTCTTGCTAGTTTATCCCCCCTTCCGTGCCCTTGTTGATTTCTGTTTCTGCGTTTTTCTTAGCTCCGTTACAAGGAGCACGATAACGTTTCTCTGTAACGGGTATGTGGCATTCTCGATGACTCTTGCAACCTCCTCTGACGACGATCTCATGCCAGTACTTCGTCAAACCCTCGTCATCTTGAATTCAGCGAGCACGACCGTTCAAATGTTGGACAAGCACGGCTCTGTGTACTCGGATTGACCTTCGTGGGAGGTGAACTCGTGGGCTGGAAAAACACCGTGGTTCTGGTTCCATACGGAGAACAGTTCCGGAGTTATCGTCGTCTTGCTCACCAACTCTCCGGGAATGCTCCTATAAAGGACATCCCATTGAGGAGCTCGAGACTCACCCCTTCCTCAAGCGTCTCTTGGCACGTCCAGACAAACTCGGCGGCCACGTCAGAAAGTGAGTGACCCTGGTTCCAATGCTCTTCATGGTGCTGATTTTTCGGTCAGAACCGCCGACGCGATCAATCTCCGTATTTCGCATGGTTATGAAGTCCAAGACGGTGAAGAGCAAGAGCTGAGCTTGACGCCGTCGTCGGCACAGAGAGGCTTCCCACTGTTGAGGGCAGGGAAAAACTTCCTCACCTCAATGCGGTCGCATTAGAGGCGTTGAGGTGGCATACTGTTACTCCGACAGGTAATCTTCTACTTTGTCCTTACTGGGATTTCGCAAAGGTTCATGTGATATTCCTCAGCGGTTCTCCGTCACGCGAGCGAAGATAGCGTTTCTGAAGGTTACTTCATTCCTAAAGGAACCGTCGTCATTCCTTGTATTTGGTGAGCGGCTTCCCCGGCGACACGGGCGCCGTACTGACTTTCAGAAAATCCCTTAGGAATATGGCTCACGACCCCAACGTCTACAAGGATCCCTTCACC
Source organism: Marasmius sp. AFHP31 (assembly GCA_024721195.1). Lineage (NCBI taxonomy): Eukaryota > Fungi > Basidiomycota > Agaricomycetes > Agaricales > Marasmiaceae > Marasmius > Marasmius sp. AFHP31. The sequence goes on from JANHQD010001314.1 coordinate 7,935, forward strand.
TTCAGCCCGGACCCTTGCCTTGGACGAAGGTTCGTTATGTATGCTCCCTTCCATACAATGTTATCTAACGGTTGCATTTCAGGATATGTCCCGGTAAGGACTGGCGATCGCAGGCTTTGGCTTTTATGATCTCACATTCCGTTCCTCCTGTTCTGTAGGCCGAGTTCTCGCCGATGCATCCGTATTCATCTCTTGTGCGAACTTGTTGGTCTGCTTCGATATCAGCCCACACGTCAAGGATGGTGTCCCGACACCATCTGACAGGGAGCAGGCCACTGGTACTATCACTACATTCGATTTCGACGATACGCCGACCGTGTCCTGCCACATCGCTTCGCCCAACGAAACCTCCCATGCCCACAACACTTTCGTCGAGAATGTCGACCTATTGATCCCGTATTATGAACCACCGCCGCACATCCTTCTTGGTTTCTCTGAGCAGATGAACCGAGCGTTGGTCGAGCTTGAGGATGGAGATGGGGGAGAGACGAGTATCTTGAGAACGTTGGGTAGGATACTCGGCAGGATGAGAAGAGACGAGGGAGTTTTCCGAGAAGGAGCGAATTGTAATGCCGCCTTACGAGGACGAGGATTTCGGACAGTCAGAGGAAAGGCTATATGGGAAAGATATGGGCGATTGGCCGTCAGATTGGTCTAGGAGGACTGCAGCTGCCCTAACCTCTCGCCGAATCTCTCCAGCACCCAAAATTCGGCGACCTCCCGAATTTCCGTCACAGGAACGCCCGCTCTCGGAGCGGATCTGCCAGGACCAGCCCGCTCAGTAGGACTGCTTCAGTGGTCGCCACGTCATCCGAGCCAAAGACGAGATCAATTACCTCAATCACCACCAAGGACATCTCAGGTTCCCCAACTTCTTCGGCGTCTCGGACAATTTGCAAAGGAAGTTGCCTGCGTCTCTCAAGAGGTGGGCATGGAAGGCAAACTCGGAGGTCAAGCTCCCGTTCTCGAGGTTGCAGGTACATGGAGAGAGTTGACCAGAGACAGCACGAACAATGACAGAGACCGCTTTGTCACCGGCGCCTAAATTCTCCTATGGGAGAATTTAGGCACCAGCGAGCACACCCTCACGTTAAGCTCAGCGTCCGCACTCATAACCTCTTCCCATACTGTCATCATCACCGGGCTGCCGGAGGTGGAAACAGTTGTCAACTTGGATGTTCACGTAGTGGAAACCCCGACCTTGGAGGATGAAGCCGCGTGAACGTGACTCCTGAGTAGGACTCCCGACTCCCATCGCCTGTTGCTCGAAGCATAGGGGTCTCTTGCTCTTTCCTTGCCCGCCATGTCCTCCGCCTTTCCTATCTACACCTCCGGCAAGAAACGTGGGCGGCCGACCAAAAATCAAGCGACAGAAGGCCGGAGAAAAAGGATAAGAAAAACAAACGTGAAGGTCCCTTGCAAATGCGGATGCGGGTTGATCCTTGGCGAACGACAGGCTCGACGGCACATGAGAGCTCTCCCTCTGGCATTAGGTGATGCCGTTGACGAGGAAGACATCTCGTCAGTTGAGAACGACTCCAATGTTGAGGACAACTCCCATATGAACAATGGCGACGATCATGGCTTGGATGAGGGTAGCAGCGAGGGAGGTCTGCTCCGCTTCGAGCTGAATGATGATGAGGTATGTGATGTTGTACTTTATAGCAGTGTTGCGGTGTTCTTATCCAAGAAACATGGATAGGGGACCAACGTTCAGCTACCGGATTATCGTGCGACAGTAGAGGATGCACCTGACGAAGATGATACGGAGATGAATCCCGACCCGGAGGGGGACAGATTACTGGACATGGAACACGGTGTGGATTGGGCACAAGAAATCCCAGACAAAGAGGATGAGGACGACACTACTAGCGAATGCTACGATCAGGATATAGATGAAATATTACGGGAGGCAATGTATCGTGAAAGAATTGCACTGGGTAAATCCATGGTTTCCAATGCTACAGTTCAACGTTAATCTTTGGTTATTCAGGTCATGGCCTTACGCAGGAGGACATTGCGACCCTACGCCACTATGCCTACAAGATTGAACGGCATCTGACTCGGGAGGATTTCAGTGCACTGCGCTTCGCCTTTCCCCATGACGACATCCAGTCGTGGAAGACTACCAAGGCCTTCGCTGAGAGCCAGTCGAACTTCCAGCCACAGGTGTATGACTGCTGTATAAACTCCTGCGCATGCTTCGTCGGGCCATGGTCTGAGGAAGTTCTCTGCCCGGAATGCCGGGAGCCACGGTATCGCAAGGGCACGAAGCGGCCACGGAAGCAGTTCACCTACATCCCGCTTATCCCTCGCCTCAAAGCATTCTATCGCAGCCTATCTATGATAGAAAAGCTTCGCTACCGTTCTCTGTTCGACATCAACGGCAACATCTGCGACATATTCAACGGATCTCAGTACCATACCCTCTGTTCAACCCATGTCAACATCAACGGCACTCCGCAGTCATACAAGTTCTTCGAAGACAGTCGTGATATATGCCTTGGTCTCTCTACTGATGGCTTTGCCCCATGGCGCCGCCGTAAGAAGACCTGTTGGCCGCTTTTGATCTTCAACTACAACCTCCCCCCGGAGATACGATTCCACCTCGAAAACATCCTGTGCATTGGCGTCATTCCTGGACCAAACAAACCAAAGGATTTTGATTCCTTTGCATGGCCACTGGTACAAGAACTCCTGGAGCTTGCACGTGGGGTCGAAACGTTCGACATCGATGCCGACAGTGTTTTCAAGCTGCGTGCGTATCTTATGGTGGTGTTTGGGGATATTCCAGCCGTATCCATGGTGATGCAGATGAAAGGCCACAATGGCCTGAGTCCTTGTCGCATGTGCAAGATTCGAGGCGTCATGGCACCTGAAGGGAAGACTTACTATGTCCCTCTCGATCGCTCACATCATGACTTAGGTGGCTCTGACACTGCTCAGTACGATCCTCGCAAACTCCCACTTCGCACTGATGCTGAGATGAAAGCTCAAGCATCCAATGTCAACCGTGCTCCTAATGCGACCCAATCTGAACGATTGGCGAAGCAACATGGTATCAAGGGCAGCTCCATCCTAATGCAGTTACCCTCCCTTTCCTTTCCTTCATCATTCCCCTATGACTTCATGCATCTCATCTTCGAGAATGTTATGCAGAATCTCGTACTGCTATGGACTGGCGCTTACAAGGGGCTTGACGAGGGATGTGGTTCCTATCACTTGGAGCCTTCAGTGTGGGAGGCAATCAGAAAGGCAACCGCTGCAGCTGGTTCTTCTATTCCTTCATGCTTTGGGGCACGTCCGCCCAATGTTGCAGATGATAAGCAAGCGACAACCGCAGATAGTTGGTCGTTTTGGCTGCTGTACATTGGCCCAGTCCTGCTGGAGAACAAATTCGCTGACAACCGATACTACAAGCACTTCCTGAAGTTCTCAACACTTGTTCGCCTTTGCCTGGAGTTTGAGTACGAAGAAGGTCAGGTGGAGGTGATCCAGGAGGGGTTTGTTGAGTGGGTGGAGGAGTATGAAGAGTATGTTTTCGTTACTCTATATTGTCATGAACAGCTGATCCTTACAAACAGAAACGTAGACTATACTATCAGTTTTCCCCTGAGCGATCAAGTGCATGTCCGCTCACTGTTCATGCACTGCTTCATGTGGCAGACATGATTGAGGCCATGGGCCCAGTCTGGGCTTACTGGGCTTTTCCCACTGAAAGATACTGCGGGAGACTTCAGCTGGCCATTCGTAGCAAGCGGTATCCATTCGCCAATATTGACAACTACCTCATTTCGATATCCCATCTCTCTCAGATTAAGATTGTTCATGGCCTTGAGAGAGAGTTATCGTTGAGGCAAGACAAATCCGACTTTATCAAGGGGCAATTTCATCATCTGAACTGTACGTCTTTCACCACTGCACTTTGTCTCCTATCTGATTTTCGACATTTATTCTAGATCCTTCGTGTATCCTACTGCCGCCACACAAGCCATCTTCCACTGTCTCCAATTCTCTTCATAACAAGATCATGGTCCATCTCGCTACACGTCTGACCAGCGATACTCGCAAAGTCACAAAGGCCATGGTCAAGAAGGCTTATCAACCATCAGACGTCACCAGATGGTACAAAGTCCGTCGACTCGAGGGCGGTGATGACATGGTTGCTAGTAGCCTTGTTGTGTATGCTGAAGACCGTCGGGATGCAACATTTGTACGGGTTCGTGTGTTTTCTGTTCTATCTGTATAAAATCCACGGCTGACAGGATGCATAGTATGATTTACTCGTCGATATCAACGCTCGGAATCATCAGGCGGCTCCTGAATTCACCCCGCAGCACTTTTATGGGCAGCTGCAGGATATTCTGGTCGTAGTCTTTCCGGCATCACAGGCGCTCGACGTGCCAGAGGAAACAACACTCATTTTGGCCGCTATCGAGCGCTGTGCAGTATACGATGCAAATGAGTTGGGAATGCCAGTGTATGAGAAAATGGGTGTTACGGAGGTGGTGGATATCGGGACTGTGCAGTGCTTAGTCGGTAGGATACAGGAAGGAAGACGATGGACTATTATTGACAGAAGTGGGACTATTAGTAGGTCGTACTATGTACCAGGCGAATGATACAATCTCGATTCTTTGATCAAACCGTGGTCACACCGGATACGGGTGATTGTCGCCCTCACCCCACTGAGCACCAAACCCTTCAGAGGGGTGATCGCGAGACCGCCCCGGCACCGGGCGAAGTGTTCGCCCGGCAGCACCCCGAAAAAGGGCGACGGGCTTCAACCACCCCGAAAAAGGGCGAGGTCCACCCCGATCCGGGTCCATAGTGCAAAACCTAAACCAACCATCTCCATCGAATCGGAATCTACTCACAGAATTCAAACCGAGTGGCCTATGATTTCTACGGGACTTACCTTGTCCATCCATTCCCCAAACACGTTCGCTCTACGAGATTGTCCTTGTCACCCTCCCAGACGTTATTTGCAACGGCGATGGGGGTTTTGGTAAGAGCCGAAAAGATGGTCGGCCGATCGACCCGTTCAGGTACATTCTCGTAACTCCTAGCATAAGACATGACGTACATAAACTCGTCATCGGCTTCCCTCGACTTTTGATTTCCCAAAAAGCGCACGAGGACCTCTTCTTGGAGAAGTTCGGCGGTTGGAGGTAGATCTTTGATTTTCCAATGAGGCTTGAGGATAATTGAATGTGGTCCCTTCGGACCACGGCAGACCACTCCTCGTGTAGGGTCTATCCACATCTCATCATGGTCACAATTCCATTGAGCCTAAAACTGTATTCAGAAACTGTTTAACTACGTTACAGCAGCTACTTACATGCAAACTTTGAAGATATCCTTGAACCAATTCCCCCACATTACTCAAAACCTGCGCGAGCGGTACAAGGTCTGGATGAAAACATCTAATTAGCCCTGGGAATGAGCATGATCAGATATTCACTTACTGTGCCAAAAGACCATTGACGGAATTGTCCCTTTGTCAATGGCGTATACCTGGGCGGCCTCGGAGAATCTGAAGATTCAACAAACCTCAGTGTGAGTAGTTTTGGGTTGCCACTTGACGTACAGCTGCCTTGAAAGCTTATGAAACTCTTCCTCAAACACCTGACAGTATGGGCAAGGCTTAGCCTTCGATCGGTCGGAATGATAGACAGAAAATACCTTCCGCGCATCTGGTCCAGTATAGGATACTACCGTGAATTCTCCTTCCACCCCATTTACTTTTGCGGCACATATCATCTTCATCACTCTTTGTTTCCATTGACGGCACCTCCAACATTGACAACCCTCATCACAACCAACCTGGCAGATATTCCAAAGCCTGCAAATATCCCCGCGTTTGAGGTTCCGAAACTATGTGAAAGATCAGCTTCCCGCTCGGTTGCTCAACCAGAACACGACTCACATCATCAAATTCCGTCAGTTCCTTCTCTTCTCGCTCGACAATTTGATTGTTTATCTGGTTCCCATTGATGTGAATGGTGGTCGTTATTGCCCTGGAGCTGGTTCCCTGAGCTATCAATCCCGAGCGAGAGGTTGATAGATGAGAGGCTTGAACAGTCCTTTCGTAGTAGTGGTTGTGCTGGTCACCATTAACGCCGCTGAAGGTACCACCATTGATCGAGAAGTTGTGTGCATTGGAGAAGAATTCAGACATGATAGAGGAATGTGCCGGGTTTGGGGGATGGTGAGTTGACGAACGATTCAGTGAGTATACCGTGTAATTATGTACCAGAAACCACGCTGGTAACATGTGTTGAGTAAAAGTAACTCACAACGCCATGGACAGGCACCGATCTTGACGTTTCGAATGAATGACCTGCGGTGGCCTCTGGAGTTAATAATACCGTGTTAGCCATCTCCCCCGCCGTCCTCCCCACTACAATCGTCCCATCGGGCGAATCGCTACTCGTCGTTCACCAAGCAGAAGTCCGGATTAACACCAGATTCTAGAATTGACGCCAGCGCTACCAATCCCGCAGCCGTCAATTTGGACCCTTCATCAAAGTGCTGTCGAGCGTCACCCCATCAGTTTCACCTTAATATGATCACGGAAATTAAGAACACTCACATTGAGGGCACGCCTTCACCTTGAGTTCGTGCTCAACATCGCTCCAACGGTATCAGGGTTATGAAGAGTTCCATCTAGGGGGGCATCGCTCGAGTGAGATCTGGAGCAACACAGCACAGTGCCAATCGGTGAGTTGTAGTTAGTGTAGGCCAAGGGAAAAATACACAGGCAGGAAGAGAGTTCACCGGTCGAGGGACTCACAACAAAAAGCTGGTATCGATGCTACGGTGTTCTGCGGAGCAATCAGAAACCATGCAGGTAACATGTGTTGAATGAAAGTAATCCACAACATCTTCGAGAGGCGCTGATCGTGATGTTGAATAAATGATCTGCTATGCTTTCGGAAAAAACAATCCGTGCTTCCATTTCCCTTCCTCGTTCCCTGGCATCAAAATCAGTCCGTTGAGCAATACACTATTCGTCATTTGCCAACCTAGATTCTAGGCCGATAGGTACCAACCTTTTTCTTGACTTTCTGCCAGCGCTACTGATTCCGCGGTCATCAAGAAGAACCCTTCATCAATATGCTGTCGAGCGTCAGCGCTACGGTCTCACGTTCAAGTAATTACGGAAATAGACCGCACTCACGTTGAGGATACGCCGTTACCTTTACTTCGTGCTCAAAATTGCTCCATCTGAGGTACGGAGACTTCCATCTAAATCGAGGGGGCATCTTTAGAGTGGGACCTGAGGTCAACAGGGCGAATGGAAGAACCAGAGCGCCTATCAGTAGATCGCAATTAGTATAGCATGAACGGAAGGAACACCATTGGAAGAAGGACTGTACAAGGTATCACGACCAAATACGAATTATCGAATGTTAAATGATTGGAAAGATATCGCTGGGCTGTCGTTGGATAGATCCAAGATGCATCAACCTGCTGGTCCTTAGGCCCGATACTCGGTAGATCTAACATCACAGAGGGCGTCACAGCCGTACTGCGTAATGACTCTGTATGATCCCTCGACGGTACCTTATCAAGCCCGCGCAAACATTGTAAATCCGTGAATTTCTCCATCAAAGATTGACACGCACCGTTCAATTCAATAATCGTCCAGAACATTTTTGAAGTCCGAATGTCCGTACCTGGCATCCGGAACCAGCCAAAAGGTAAAATATATCAAGTTCAGCAGCGAAGATCTCCCAATAGAGGTAATAGCGTGGCATCTGTCAAGATAGAAAAGGCTTTCAAAGCTGTAGATGCCAGGTGGCAAGGTACCATTAGCCCGAGACGAAAAAAGAGTGTTAAATGAGCGTCCGTACCTTCCATTCCCCAGGTCACTAGCATCATAGCTCAAGTCATCTTCCATCAGCAAGTCTGGCATTCAAGAATCATCGAAGTCGCCGATATGTCTGAGACTGGATTATTTGCAACTTGAGGGAAGTCCAAAGGTAGTCCCGAGGGGTTGGTAGATTCAAGGGACAGCAAGACAGGGCGTGAGTCGACGCGCTGAGCAGGCTCTGACCGGAAGAGGAATGACACTCAGCAAGCATAGAAGGTGGCGGATAGGGAGGAAAGGGAGGATAGTGAAACGGAATCAAACTTGAATTGAAAGAATGTGCAGATCCGTGACCAAAATGGTACACACATGTAGCATAGCGACAGTGAGGTAATAAGGCCTCAGTATGATCGTTACTGGCATCTAACTGATGGCTCCCTCTTTCCGTGGAGCTCAGAGTCAAACAATTTGAATGAGAATGTATTACCACATGTATCTATCTCCAGTAAAACTGACCTAGAGCAGGATTTCCATGACTGGGTACGGAAATGTGATCACTGGACGGCGATCGGCGACGAAACCTTTTCCTAACACTCTCAACTTCACTGCGGGTGAGCTGATGTATTGAATCAATGACAAAACACTTACTGATAATGGAGACCGATCTTTTGCTTGAGATCAAGTCTGCACGAGCAGTGGGAATATTGGATGGCACAACAATTATGGGTTTTCCCGAAGGACAAAGGCGAGCGGAGAATTTCTCTGACTCGGTGGTCCCGTCATTTGTGCTAAACAACGAGCTAAATGCTTGTTTCTATTGGAAGTTGGTCATAGAATCTAAAGACTGCATATAATATCACTCACTAGGTCTTTGAACATGACAGGGTAAAAAAGAAATGATTTTCACGATGGCGAACGACCTGCGCGAGGAAAATTTGAAAATCAATCCAAGTCAGGACCTAGGGTCAAAATTGATGCAGCGTTTCTCCCTTCTTGTCACCCGATTTATTTTTGAGCTGCCCCATCTCACATCAAGATTGCAATAGCTACTCAAGAATAAGGAATGGATGGAACGATTGAAATCCTTGACGCAGAGAAAGCAGTTGAATATGGACAGGCTTGATGAGGGAAGGGCAAGTCAGTCAGGTGATAACTCCGAATGATTTGATGGTCTTTAATCACATTTGTCGTGGCCTAGTTTTGCACATATTGCGTGTTCGACTACAAAACACGCACAAGGTCTGCGATTGGATGTTACTAATACACCACTAGTACGCTACAATACACTACGGCACGCCACTGAGATGCTATGGTACGCTACATGGTACGTTAAATTAGTATACCCCGAAAAAATCAGTACTGACGAGTAATAGGGCGTGTGAGGTTGTACTTACCCCAGTCTTGTGACAGTCAGATCATCCCACCAAGGGTTTTCGTGTTTGATTCCGATGCTGGACGAAGATGCTTGCCAGATAGAGTAAACCTCGAGGGTGACGGAGGCTGCTTACTTCTGGGCTGCTGTGCCGGCGGGTTTGATGGTCCACTCGAAGGGGGTTAGTTGCAATATCAGTCTCCTTGGCTGACATCAGGACACCTTGCCAGTGATCTCAGTACCGACGTAATGGCCTGTCTAGCATCGAGTGTTATTGTGCCCGAACAAAAGCGATGACGAAAACCTCAAGACGCAAGGCACAGCTCGGAGCTTGGTGTAGGAAACATAGTGCCACTCACGTTGAGGAATCAGCGGTATGTACAAGCTTGATATCGAGTCTCAACACCGGGGCTGTGAAATCCCCGAAGAAAACTTGACCTCATAAGGATGATTGTTTGGAGAGCAGGCGAGAGAATCCGTAGACCTCGCACCTCAGGGTTAAAGGGTGGAGACAGAATTGTGTCCTCTCATCCCCGACCAAAACCGTTCGTGTGGCGTTCCGCGCAAATGCTGACAGCAAGAGGCCATCAAACTTAGAATCACATAGGGGTGTTCCGGCAACTATACAGGTAATTCAAACGCAGCTCGAGGATCTACACCACTTGGACACTTGGAATGTGGGCCAAATCTCATCCGGGTAACCCAGAAGTTGCCGGTTCCAAGATGTCACCGGATCCCATTTTGAAGGGATCTCGGCCCTCGGGTGAATGGAAGACTGAACTCCTCCTATCATAAGAGAACCGGGGCTTTCCGTGGCCACCGGGAACTCAATCTCACAGACAAACGTATAGTACTCATCCCGAACCCTGAATCTCCACGAACCTTTCTCATCTTCTATCCATTGTCAACGCATATGGTGCCATCCACAAAATAGTTATCAGGAATTCGGATACTGTCAAAATTAAAATGTAGGATCCATATTGTGGTAGTTCAGTTAAGGTCCCCGTGTTGTCGCTCTAAGGAGGTCAAAGTTCAGTGAGCTGACAACATAGAGGCAGATACTACTCTGACGTGTGGTTGGAAAGCAATCGTGCACCATGTCTCGTTGTTGCTGACTTCTGTTCTGCCTCGATTGTAAGCTTACCCGGCAAGATTTGATCTCCGGAGCCTTGTAACATCCCAAGACATCTCAATACCAAGCGCTGGCCCAGCTATAGAAGCCAGTGTCACTCCCTTTGAAGATCGAAGTAATACTCATTGGCGGGTGTCAGGCCAAATAGATATCCGGTACCAGAAATCGCCTATTCACATATCGAGCATATTCTGACTAAATCGACTGCTCGTGTTGGATCACATCAATCCATCGGAAGGGATCAATTTGTTTTGGGTCGCCCTCAGGATTTTCGAGGTCGACTATTGAATTCTCAGTGCTCTTGAGAATGTGTTCTCGACGTATTGTCAGCAAAAACGGTTCGGATGTGCGACTCAAGCGGATATAGTGATTTAGATGCCTTTGAGCGACGGAGAGCATGTACATTGAGCCTCGGGTGGTCACAAAGCCGTGGACTTGAGGACTTTCGAGCTTTCTTTGTGACATGATCTTGGATTATGGATAACGGGTAATATACTGTTTACGACTTCTACATATTTCTCAAACAGTATATAAGCCCTCTGCAGAAACAATGAGTCCCCAGAACAAACACGACGTTCACTCACACCTCGAGCCTAGAATATCATCCAAAATGACAAGCCTCTTCTACGCATATGCCAAAAGGGTACGTGAGACTCCTGTCTGCTCATGCTCATTCCTAAAAGCTACCCATAGAACGCCAACGAGAACGAAGGCCGTTACCTGATCACCTTTGCCAACCGTGCTTGGGCCGACGAATGGTGGAGGGCCGTATCTACCTCCCCTGACACTGCGTTCAGCGGCACAATCACTCGCGTTACTCCCCAGTTCTACACGCACCAGCCCGAACGGGCCAACATTGCCAACTCCATCATCAGGGACAATGTTGCCAAGAAGTTTGCCAACAAGGTCATCTTCACGCTTCTTGACGACCGTGACGGTGGCAGGAGATTCCCGATTATTCCATTGGGTCCTGACCCGATTACTGATTATATCAGTAACAAATGGTGAGCATTGTGGTTGCTTGTCCGTCCAACCTATCAGATGCTCAAACACCATCCCCCAGGTTCTACATTCGGTCCAAAGTCGACCGGTCTGTCTATTGGTACTCCACTGTCAAAGGAGATACCTATACGGACATTCATGGTCACTCCCAGCCTGCAGACGAAGGCACCATCATCGCGTCTCGCAGTCGCAGCACCCGCTTCAACATCAACACCAAAGATGGGGGGTTGGACAGAAAGGTCATGATCAACAGCAATGTTATTCACATCAACCTCGCTGGCGGAGAACTCTCCATTCGTGTGTCCGACAAAGGGAACTTGCACGCCTCGGCGAAAGCCGACGATTTCGTCTTCGGGGACTTCACTGATGGGTTCATCATCAACGGGAACGGGACAAAACAAATCAGCAGGCTGTCGAGGAATGGGATCGTTAAGGTCAACGACCATAGCGGGGAGGCTTGGGAGTTGGTCATGAATGGGAGGGTGTACGATGACTGAGCTGTTACCCGCTCCCGGACTCAATGTGTCCTATGTACCTCTAAAGTAGTGTGCGTATCGAGTTGTATGATGATCCGATTGTTTGCCTGGTTCTTTACCTCGTCTGAGCCTTCCGACCACAGTGCGACACTCAGTTGCCGGTATACATACAATACTGGGACGTCATTCGGGCGCCTTCAGGCTGCAAACAATCCTTTTTTGTTCGAACCTCTTCGGTATAACTGATATCCATTGACGATTGAATTGGGCAGAAAGATTTGAGAAATCAGTATAGCTTTTGTTCCCGAACATTGAGATGGACATTCGAATTACCGGTTTATGAACACAACAAATGAGTATCTTCATCACCTACCTCACTACATACGTGATCAACGTCGTCGTCCCATTCTCATTCCAGACAACATCTCCCCCGGGTCCAATGCCCGGTCGGTAAACCCCTTTTGACCCTAAGCTACTAGTCTCACGTGCGTTGGGCTCACAAGTATCCCACCAATGGACACGCTGGCCTCTCTATCGAAACCGAAATTTTCAATACATTCAATGGCTAGCTTGGATTGGGGTCAGGGTGTTTGCCGACCATCTTCGGCGCGTGAAGCATAGGGAAACCACCGATCGATATATGCGTATGCACCTAGCCTTCTTTTAAACCTGCCGACAGGGCTGAGAAGCGGATTGCCGGGGTGAATTATGAAGAATTGTTGAGACAACTATCCACAAAATATTCAGGTGGTTCCACGTCATCAGTTTTGACCCTCCCGTGTCACCGATTCAGACAGCCGGTGGGCGTACAATCGAGTCTCCTTTGCTCACCAGTGCAGATGAATTTGTGGAGAATTTGTGTAGGTTGATATAGGGTAGTTGACACTCAGGGAACCGGAAGTATGAGGATGAAAAGTAACACCAACAATTCAAGACCTTTGAGATTGCCACCAATTAACACGTCTGAGGGAACGGCTTTTGTCATGAAGTGCCGCTTTTCCCCTATCTTTTCCTTTCTCAGCGCCTATTCCCCTTTCAGCGCTTACTTGTTTCTTTGACGCCTACCAGACGCCCGTTTCCCCTTCCCACATATTTCCTTCTCACACTATTGTCTTTTACACCTTCATCACGACCCATTCATTCTATTGTTCTTATTGTCTTCTCTCATCTCCTAGTTACTCATTCCGGACTCGTTATTGTCTTATACTTGACTACTATTGTTTCCTTATTGTTTTCTTATTGTCTTTCCTATTCGTTCACGACTCATATCTCAGACCTCTGACTGGGTATATAAGCTATATAGTTTACACCTGGTCCCTCATCTTGACCTCTTGTCGTTGGGACCAGGTGAGTAGTTATTTCTGTCTTTCTCTATCTGCAATGTATCTGACTTGTCGTTGGGACCAGTTATCTACCTGCTCTTGCCCTCTGCTCGCTACTTCTGTCGTCTCTATCGTCGTCTCTGCTCGTCGACTGCCGCCGCCGCTGTGTCTATAGTCCTAGTGTCTAGCGCTTTAGGACAGCTTTGGGATATGAGTTGATTCCAATATGCTGCTTATCTGGCGACACCATCTAATAGTGCTTGAGTAGACTCACTGGAGCTTTGATCTGACATTGTTGTGGTTGTTTCTGGTATGCTGTCGATCCGTGAGAGCGTTCTTGCTGATTATTGATATTTGGGAGTCATGTTTACGGTTGAATTGAGGGTGAAAATGAGACTGAAGCATGCTCAACAAGCTGGTATACACCGAAAGTATTAGCCTGCCGCGCAGCGGCAGTCAGGGTACAGATTCGGAGTGTGAGTTGAATATTCAACGTAACTTTGCCAAATGTTTCACCTTGGGTTCCGTGCCAACACCCTCACTGTTTTGTACAACCTCACTTGTGAAGAATTTTGGAAATCGCACATGGTGTCCTAAAGCGCTGGACCCCAGTGAAACTCGGCAACGAGACTCGTTTGCCCTGACGAATTTAGACGTGACTGGATGATTATAGCGGTCGGGGGACGAGCTGAGACAAAGTGGAGACAAAGTACCTGTAATATATATATTTTTGGACCCGAACACATAAAAAATCAACATGTTGAATGCAAATAGAAATCAAAAGCCAGACAAATTGGCCAGCATGAATGACTTTGACCAGACAATTGCACTTAGACAAGTTCGAAAGAAGGGGCGATGCCATCATGTCATCGCTGGCACTTGGTCAATGTTGGTCGAGGTTATGTTATCTAAGCCAGGTTTCTCTCTTACTACCATGTCGCGCCTATTTCCTCTCCACCATATCCCCCATGCAACGGAATACCGGTTGTTCTTCAGCTCTCTTCTTCTCAAAAGTTTCCTTCATTAATCACTTCTCTGCTCTCAATGCGTCTCTCCATTCGTATACCATGCTTGTATCGTGCTATCAAACAAGGGTATTATGTTTCAGTTCTCTGGGATGGAAAAGGTAATAATCCAATGTTGTTATCACCTTCAGGTCGAACTCTCTGTGCTTCCAGGATGGTCTAGTGATGTCAGGGCAGGGCACTTGCCCTAGAGCCCTGCCTTGCCTTGCCTGGGGCTAGCTTGCCCTACCCTGCCTTGAGTTAGGGCAGAGAGGGCAGAGGGCAAGGCACTGGATGCAAAATAGCATATTAGCAGCAGAATTACTTAAGGAATATGCAAGGATTCCTTTTTGAAAAATTTAGAGAAACACAAATATTTTTGTCAGAAAATATGCAAAGATTATGTTTGACATTTTGCAACTGAAACCTAATGTCATGGTTATTTTATTCAAAAGTTGTCAAACATATTCCTTTCATATTTTTCTAGCAGAAATATTTTTAGTTTTCTAAAGTTCTCAAAAGATAATCCTTGCATATTTCTGAAATATTTTTGCTGCCAATATGCTATCTTGCACCCAGTGAGGGTTTGAACTTTGGATTGCCCTTGCCCAGGGTATCTGCCTGGGGCAGCTTGTTCCAAGAAATCAGCCAGTTCCGCTTATTGAAGTGGCTCACCAAGACATTACTCAGGCTACAAACTGCTGCCAGATTTCATAAAAAATGACAGTGCTTTAAGATTTCTCATACACAGTGGCCCTAATTTGCCACCCTCAGCAAAAGATACATGTGGGTAGTAGTAGGTATACACTCACCCATCCCGGATGTGGTCTAAATTGGTCTTGGTAGAGCCCAATGGTGAGCCTTTGTGATTTTCCCGGTCCACCATAGTAACTTACCATTCTTAATGAGTATTACCATAAATATTATGGATCCATAAGTGGGTGTTCTCACTTGAAGGTCTGCCTGGGGCAAAGCCCTAGCCTGCCCCAGGGCAGGGCATAGTAGGGCAGAAGGCAAGGGCACAGATTTTTGGTCACCCTTGCCCTGGTAAACCCTGCCCTACCCCAGGGTTGGCTGCCCTGCCCTGCCCTGACATCACTAGGATGGTCAGAGTACACATGTTGATGCTGAGAACCCTATGGAGTTGTAAGTATGGGAGTAACAAGGCAGCAAGCAGGCATGTTCAAGAGTTGTTGGAGATGCAGCTGATTGTATTCCGGTGTGCTATTTCTTCTCCTTTATCCAGCTGATCTTACATTCATGTACTCCTTGACCTCCAGGTGTCCAGCAGCTGGTGGAGGTACCTCAACCTCAAGCTTCAGCTTTGCGTGATATTCAGCTCCTGCAAACAAACAACTAGTATTGTAAGTCCCTGGAAACCCTTGGTGAGTACTCCTCGTTCTCGAATTGAACCACTGCTCATTCCACGACTTTTTTTTTGCAGCTCAACCCCCTGTACGTTTACTCATCTATTTGTATTACCCAGCTGACCAAGTTTCTATTCTCCAGTCACAATGTTGTTGTTGTCCAACCATCCACCAACTCAAAGCCTGTCATCCCCCTACTAAGTACCCCCCCTGCCACGAGCAAACTCGGGAACAATACACCTGCTCCTACGACTGCCACATCTCTCGTGGCGGTTACCACGCCCCAAACAACCGCAGTCAAAAAGCTATGAAGGCCAGCGAAAGAATCCAAGCATATCCCAATTAACAACAGTAATGGCTCAGATGACAGCAGCAGAAGTTGTCTAGCAGAGACAACAACAGAGATAGCAGAGACAGCGAGCAGAGAGCAACAGCAAGTAATGGAACTGGTCCCAACGACACAAGGTCAAGATGAGGGACCAGGTGTAAACTACCTAGGTTATATACTAGAAAATGAGTTGTGCAAGAATAAAGAAAGATAATAGGGAACAAGGGAAGAACAATAGTAGTTCAGGTATAGAACAAGAACGAGTCCAAAACGAGTAACTGTTGTATATAAGAGAACAATGAGAACAATGGAAACAATGGATGGTATAGGTTGTGAAGACAATGTGAAAGAACAAGGGTACGGGAGGAAATGATGTGGAATGGAAAACCAGCATCTGGTAGGCATCAATGTAACAAACAGGTGCCAAAAGGGACCTGTTTGTCACTTTGACACCCATTTGTTACTTTGATGCCTACCAGATACCCAGTTCCCCTCTCTTCATCATTCCCATCATTTCCTTCCTCATACTTGTTTATTCACATTCACAGGATGCAATTCACTGTAATGCCAAGAGAATTATATGTGAATTATGCTGGAATTTCTTTTTGAGCACATTTGGGGTTGATGAGTATTTTCAAGTCAGTGTTACACAAGAAGTACATTTGGTTTGATCCATATAGAAATGTTATGGGGATGTATTATGTAAGGAAGAATGTAGCAAGTATGAATGGAGCAAATCACCTGGTTATGTAATAACAATACATAAACTAATGTGGAAGTACATTAGAATTTTGCTTAATAGATTAAAGAGCACAACATTGAGTCTTGGTTTTGTAAGTGCAAGATAATTCCCATGTTCTGGAGTTGGAAATATGTATAAGATTATATGGTAATTTTATTTGACAAAATAGAAACATACACCCTGTGTACTACAATCTTGACAAAATCAGAAGTACACATGAATTATGTATGGTGAACAGAAAGATTAACAGTTGGCATAATATTTGCTGAGCATTATGTATAGTGTTATATGTCATGTATGGTATCTTTGACAAACCATTCTTGGATAATCTTGTTTTGTATTTCTTTGAGGGTGGAAGTGGAATT
Source organism: Marasmius sp. AFHP31 (assembly GCA_024721195.1). Lineage (NCBI taxonomy): Eukaryota > Fungi > Basidiomycota > Agaricomycetes > Agaricales > Marasmiaceae > Marasmius > Marasmius sp. AFHP31. Next base: position 24,861 of record JANHQD010001314.1, read on the forward strand.
TTATATCATAAATTGGAGGGTGAAACATATTGCTTAGGAGATTATCAATGAAGTTTTAGAAGAGACCTTGCTGCTTTCTTGC
>JANHQD010001317.1:0-54563 GCA_024721195.1 Marasmius sp. AFHP31
GGTAGCGATACTACACCACCGGGCCAGCATCGATCTCGAGCAGTGATCCCTCACCACCGAACCATCCCTTGATCCGAATGGCGACCCCTCACTACTGACCCAGGCTCCTGTCGAGTGGCGACGCCTCACCACCAGGCCAACCCTTTATGGTGAGTGGTGTTCAGTCACTACTCGGCCAACCCTTCGACGTGAGCGGTGTTCAGTCACTACTCGGCCATTCTGCATCCTGAGTGGTGCACCATCGCTGCTCCGATATGACGCGCCGAGCCCTAAAAAGAGATGATCAGACGGAAGGAGAGAGTTGATGGGTCACCACTGGCGCACCTCAACTGATAGCGACCCGTCACCACTAACCCATCCTCCTCTCGAGTAGTGGCACATCGCCACCGACCTATCCTTCCCTCTCGAGTAGCGACACCTCACCGCCGGGCCAAGCTGCGTTCCCAGTAGCGACACCACACCACCCCACCGATGGCCTAAAAAAGGTACGGTACATGTGTCAGAGCAATAACAAGAGGTGAGAGATCACTGGACACATACCTTGGTTGACCAGTGGTGATGGTCCACTAGAAAGCGATTAACTGCCGGCGAAGCAGTTAACTGAACACGCGGCTTCGTCATCACGTATGACACACATCAATTATTAACTGCCTAGCCTAACGGCGGGCCTCGTTCCTGTTAACTGCAGGTATTACTTTGATTAACTGCAGGTAACGTTTGGTCTACGTCCACATCAACGGCTGGCCCGTTAACTGCTTCGCCGGCAGTTAATCGCTTTCTAGTGGACCATCACCACTGGTCAACCAAGGTATGTGTCCAGTGATCTCTCACCTCTTGTTATTGCTCTGACACATGTACCGTACCTTTTTTAGGCCATCGGTGGGGTGGTGTGGTGTCGCTACTGGGAACGCAGCTTGGCCCGGCGGTGAGGTGTCGCTACTCGAGAGGGAAGGATAGGTCGGTGGCGATGTGCCACTACTCGAGAGGAGGATGGGTTAGTGGTGACGGGTCGCTATCAGTTGAGGTGCGCCAGTGGTGACCCATCAACTCTCTCCTTCCGTCTGATCATCTCTTTTTAGGGCTCGGCGCGTCATATCGGAGCAGCGATGGTGCACCACTCAGGATGCAGAATGGCCGAGTAGTGACTGAACACCGCTCACGTCGAAGGGTTGGCCGAGTAGTGACTGAACACCACTCACCATAAAGGGTTGGCCTGGTGGTGAGGCGTCGCCACTCGACAGGAGCCTGGGTCAGTAGTGAGGGGTCGCCATTCGGATCAAGGGATGGTTCGGTGGTGAGGGATCACTGCTCGAGATCGATGCTGGCCCGGTGGTGTAGTATCGCTACCTGAGAGGAAGGATGGCTTGGTCGTGACGTGTCGCCATTGGCCAGGGTAAGCGGTGGCCTATTACCTCCCATCGTCTCTCTGACCATCTCTTGTCACAGCTTGCGCGTTATATTAGACCAGCGCTGGCCATTGCTCAAGACGCGAGATCGCTCGCTGGTGGCTGGGTACTACTCGAGACGGAAGATGGGTCGGTGGTGCCGTGTCTCTACTCGAAACGAAGGATCGGGTAGTGGTGAGAGGCAACTACTTGCAGGATACGTCAATAGTGGGACATCGCTACTCGGGATGCACGACGGTTTAGTGGAAAGGGATTACTACTCGAGATGGAGAATAGATTGGTAATGAGGGTCGGACCTGCTAGTCGAGGTACGCCGGCCAGTGATCTTTCACCTCTCTTCTCTCTGATAATCTTTTTAGGGACTTGTAACGTTATATCACAATGGTGCTAGGTTACTGCTCGAGGCGCGGGATGGCTCGGTGGTGAGGTTTTGTTGATCAATCAATCGAGAAGAGGGATGGGCTGGTGGTGGCTGATCGCCACTCAAGAAGGTGCATGCATCGGTGGTGGTGTGTCGCTACTGGAGCGGTAATCTATCACCTTTCGTTCTCTATCTAATCATCTCTACTCACAGCTCACCGCATTACGTCGGGCTGGTGCTGGGACGTTATTTGATGCGCAGGATAGCTCAACGTGAACGGTCACTCCTCGGGATGGTTGCGCTGGTGGGGTCCAGTCACTACTCCGGATGGGAGGAAGGGTCAGTAGTGCGGGGTCGCCACTCGAGCGGATCGGTAGTGATCCACGTGGTGCCATTTTCTCCTTACTCCGTACCTTCCCGACAGCTGCATATCATGGGCTACATCGTCTACGTCTCCGACAAAATCAACCGGGAGCAACCTTGTCTCATTCCTCTCCTCAACAACCTATTCACTGCCCATTCCAAAGAATCAGTTACGATCAGCATCGTTCCCGCTCTTTTACCTCATATCAGGTCCGTTGAATTCGATGACGACTCGGGTTCTCTCCGTGGAAGATTGAAGATGATATGGCTCGACGGACAGGAGCTGTTGGAATATATGGCCAATGCCACTCTTGGCCAACTTATCGAAGATTTCCGTGACTACCACGCTCAAGATGGTCCATCTCAGCGTACTCTCCTCCTCGTTCACAGGCCGCCGCCGGCCAGGCGCATGGAGATTGAGATTGAGATGTGCCGCCGAGTGCTGCAGTCATCTTCTCTCTACCACATTGCAGAGACCCTTGAGGAGGTTGCTGCGATTATCTTTTCGTATATGTGCGGTGCGTCTTTCGCCTAGCCTTCTCGAGCAAGCACTTAATTAAACCCACCTTCTACAGGGTTTTGGGAAATGATGTAAGGAATTCGATCGTCTCCTGTCATCTGTGAGATCCTCATACTTTGTTCCAGTGCCAATCCGACCGCTGCCGAGCTTCGGGAGGATTATCGGAACATGCTTCTGGTCTTACCCTCTATGACTCCCGAGCGCGCCGACCTTGTCATCCATCGGTATTCCTGCTGGCGTCACCTCATGGAGGCCTTTGAACGCCTCGAGCCACGGGTACAATCGGGGGAGGTTGCGCTCAATTCCGCACTTGTACGTCGTGATACTCGACGTTCGTTATCAGCACTCACCCGATATCTTAGTTCTCTTCTCCCACAGATCATCTCAGCAATGCAGAGGAGCATTGGGTACGTGAATTGTACCATTTCATTACGGCCAACGACCCCGATATGCCTATTTAGCTCGAAGAGGTGTCAGAGTTCACAGAGTTCACGCATCATGTATTAAGTAGAATGTAACGAAATTTTCTTGCCCAACTCCAATGTTAAGCCACTGCGTAGTACGTACTCAATTTTGTTATTGGGCGGAACTCCTTACTTGCAACTACTGACTCGCAACACATGCATCAAAAAAATGACTAGGTCGGGAGTCGAACCCCGCCGAGAGAACAGCCGTTTCAATGCACTTCGAAGATTTTCCCACTCTGCCAAAGCCGAGTCATAGATGCCAGCGCGTGTTGGTGAATATATCCTCGGATCACCCTTCGATCTAATCCATATCTAATCAGCTTACATACTTAGGACTTCTGTTGTCGTTTGATCTGACCCCGGTTCCACACTGACATGAAGACCTTCGTGTACAGTATGGCCCTGTTCTGCCTCATATAACTCACCGATTTCCTTATCCTTCCCAGCCCACTATTCCCACACTCAGCAGCGCTACTATTCACGTTGGCCAAGGAGGAATCCGTTGCAATGTAGTTGGATAGGAAGGCGGCCGGGCTGCATTTTGAATGACCAGGTGCGTGAAATCTATCAATCATGAATTGGGTGTCCTTGAAGAAATGTGGTTCCCTTGTCATGCAGTACGGCCCCAGCGCACACGCAAAATCGTATATGACCCGCCTTGGTGCTTGAGGCCAGCGAGTGTACATCGTGGCAAAAACGTCGTTTCGACCTTCACCTTTGGCGATGAAATGGAAGCCGTAGCAAACAGAATGAGTGCACCATGCAACCATAATCCCCCCCGTCAACCGCTTGTCGCCGTAGGTCGAATAGTATTTCGCGCATTTTCCACCTCGCTCGCCGTCACGCACACTCTCTGCCGTTCCATCGCCCCTCAACCCTGGATATCTCGGTCTCCTTCGGATTTGTGGCAGACTGTAGCAACATCCAGTCTTCCAACTTATCAGCCAAGAGGACTTTCACTTTGTGAACATATCCACTCACCACCTTCCAGTCATCCACGCCCTCGATTACCTCGCTGCTTTGGTTCCCCGAATCCTCCCCCGAATCCTTTGCCGTTACCTGGTCGAAAACAGCCTGCGCTCGTTGATGCAACCACCGGCATACCTCCACCATATCGTTTGCGTATCTCCCATTCGTCTTCATCTCGGCCTCTAGGACGTTGTATATCGCCGGTATATCCACAAGCTTCGAGGCTCTCGACCAATCCGGGTGTTCCACGAAGTCCTGTAGCTCACCAATGGACTTTGCACCAATCATCTGCAATGCCGATTCCTCTGCTGCGACCTAGGATATTCATGTAAGACTCAGTTCGATTTCCAGTGGCCAGACTACTTACCTGTTCGAATAGGGCCCCATACAACTTCTTCAACCTGACGTCAATCTGCGCACTTGGGGCGAACGTTCGCTTAAAAAGCGCCGCCAGCTCTTCCGATACCAGAACCATACGCCGTAGGAGCAATTCAAAACTCTCCCCATCCTTTGTGGCCTCCCTCTCGTCATCGCTATCGCCTCCCCCCTTCTTCTTATTCACAGCTGCCACCCAACGCTTCACCAGCCGTCTCAGTGGCTGGTCACGGTTCTCCGGAATCATTTGCGGCTTCTTCGGATAGGTTCTATGACGCACGGGGGAGGAATCATCAACGTGTGTTGGGGGCTTGAGAGTGTCCGACAAGTGCTTCCTCCCAAAGCCTAGGGTGACGCCATCCCAAATGAGACAATCCGGCTCTTTTCCGCATCGTGCGCAGTACATATCCTTCGAAAAATCCTGGATATTGACGTACGCAAACCACACAGATCGGAACAAGTCCTCCTTCACAAAGCTACTCCCCCTTCCGCCGTATACCCTTCCCATCGCCTCCACGAATGCAACAAACGGCGTCTCACATGACGTGTAGCGGCTCGTATACTCATCCAGGAGCTCGTGCGTCCATAAGGTGGTGTTGTTGTAGTTGAAGAGGCCCAGATGACGCGTGTCAGGGCCAATGAAACAGTGCGCGCGGTGTTGGCATACGCCACATGGTGCGAGCTCGATCTCCAAGGTACATTTCTGTGTCAGTGTGTAGACGGTGCATTGTTTGATTGCTTTTAGACGTCCAGTGATTGTCGAAGGTCCACGGCCGCAGCTACTCCTATTTTCGTCTCCGAGGACAATTCTAGCAGGAAACTCGTTTGTTCGGGGAGCTCTAACATGATGGATTTCGTCTGTAGGGAGCTCGGCCCACTCTGGCGGTCTAATCGGAAGGTAAGAGACCGCCGTTTCCTCCTGACGAGCGTCGTTCACGTTGTTCATGTCTTCAACTAGGATATGCCAACTACGTTCAGCCCAACACAAAGAAAGGTGCATGGCAAGAAACTCACACATCAAGATGTTCTCTTCGTTTGATCCTCGAGGCTCCGTTTCCAGTTCTTCCCCTGAATTCTCCATGCCGAGTACCTGCTGAAAGAAGGCCTTTGCGGCGGACGTATGGGCACAAGTTCCCGAGCATTTCGAACACGACCACAGTCCACCTCCTGCATCCAACCCGGAATACGCCACCATCGCTCTACCATTGATTCCGTCCCTTGCATGACCCACAGAGAACCTATTCATCCACAGCAGACCTTCACCGGTGTCTCGATTCTCCTGCTCCCGCCAGAACCAAACGACATAACCGTCTTGTAAATCGTCAGCGACGGTCGGCTAAAGGGTGTTTCAGTCACCTACCTCGAAACATCTTCTCCTCTAGCTCTCGGAAGCTGTCGTCTCTCAACTCGGTGTAGGTCTGACTATGGACGCATTGTTGGTCTCGATCGCCGTCTGGACACCTGCAAGTTATTCGGACATCTTCCCCAACTCGCATTGCTTGGAAATGGAACCACCGATTCTATGGGCATGGTCAGTCTTCTATCGCAGCGTCTGACTGAGCAACGGTTTACTGACAGTTGCTTCCTTTCTGTTTTTGTTCCAGCCCTGGACGACAAACAGGTATGTACCTATCGGTATGAATCCCACTGAACCAGACTGAAATTGGTCAATGTATTCCTCCAGACCCTCTACTCTTGCCAACTCCTCTCCTTCGTCATCTATGCCGTCTGCGCCATTCATCATGCCTCCGTCTTCATCTGACAGCGACAACAATGGGAACGCTATGGGGCTGCTCGCAGGATCTCCCACCGCCTCACTTGACCTCAGCGTCGTGGACTCTTCTCGGGGACGCTTCCTCGCCCCCCGATGTCGACCTGTAGAGGCCCCCAATGCCCGCGCTCTTCGCTTTTTCATAGGGCTTTCCCTCCTCGGTAAATATGCCCCATCAAGGTCGTTATCCCATGCATCCCACACCCCGACTCGCGAACTCGCAGCATCTTCTTCCTTGTCGAGTGCATCCCATATTCCTAGGCCCTTCGCCTTAGGCGGCTCTTTGTCAATCTGCAGGAAGGCAGCCTCCCACACCGTTGTGCTTCCCTGTGCGGGTATTTCGTTGGCGGATGCGCTGCTTTTCATCGCTGTGGTTCACGTTACGGGATCACGCAAGACGCCTCCTCACCCCAGATTGGGTTATCAAGGGAAGCACCCTGGAGATTCGAGAAAAGAGGGTCCACACGCAGCCACTTGCGCCAGCGTGCACCCTGAAAAATTCAAGATCTTATCAAGTAACCCCTTATCCTCTGTCGCCGAGAAAATTACCCGGTAGGTGGGTGAGTGATATAGTCTGTGATACTCTGGAGTCTGTGATAGTCACAATTTGATTAGATTTTTTCAAAAAACCGGCCTCGCCAGCACACATATGCCCGTGTGCCTTTCGGTACCATAAAGATCCCCCCCGGCCTCGCGATTTTGCAGGAAGCCCATGACCATCCGTGCTTCTCCTCGTAAAGGCAACCCCACCGAACGCGCGAAACAGCTGAAGACCGCGACGGCACGTCGACCCCGGCGTTGTCTGAAGTGCCCCGGACCCGACTATCCTCTCCAAAAGGATTGCACCGAGCACTCGAATCGTGCTGTGGCCCGAGCAAGGACCCAGGTCTCCCAGGTGAGCGGTGGCTACAGCTCGTCCCTATGCCTTGTTTTCTGACTTTTTCGTCCTATCGAAACCTTAGGACTCACCGACGGTATGCTCAATTCGATGGGATTGCGTAAAGTCGGACACTCACCTGCCGCCTGAAAGGCGTTAGCCAATTCTTCAGCGCTGCCACCCACGACAAACTTGCCTGTTGAGCATGATCCCGGTAGGGATGTCTACCTGTACAGTGGCAACGCCCTTCGTGCCTAATTCGATTCGATCTAGTATTGTCGCATGCCCCAGACACGCCTTGTGGATTGTCACTGGATAACGTTCATCCTCCGCCAACAATTGCCCTTCAGCAAGGCTCCGAGCCTCACTTTGGATCCTACCCTCAAGACGTCCGGTCATCACCATCCAGCAGTCCTAATCCCTTTGACCCAGACTCCCAAGACCTCGGTGCGACAGCAGATCTTCTAGGGTCCACCTTGCCGCCTCCTTTCAATAACTTTCAAGCTCCTTCGACACCCTCCAGGTCGAACGCCAGCAGTAAGAACTTACAATGATTGTCACGCTGTGATGATCACTGATCTGGCTTTAAAACTGGTGCAGGCTCGTCAAATACCTTCCAGTTCAGCGAACCTCTGCAAGGTATCGCTTCTCCGGGACGGTCCTCCACTTCTTACAACAGCTCTCCCTCGCCGAGTTCGCCAACCCGCTCTGCTCGGCGGAACAGGGTCGCTCGTACGCTTGTAGGTGGTGTGCGTCAGAGGCCGACTCGACTTAAGCCTACTTTTGGCTTGATGTCCGCCAAGAAGGGTACCGCTACATATGGTGCGATTAACTCCGGTCTCGAGAAACATGTGAGCGCTAATTATACCGAATCAGATGTTGTCCGGACTGGGGCCCTGGTCGGGAGGGTGGAAAAATCCGAGGTCAATCGCCGATTTACCCGGTCGTTGGACCGGATTTTGCTCAAGGTACATTGCCCTCCCTTATATGCCATCTATCACCTTGCTCACCTCTCTCCGTTGTGCAGTGCGAAAGGCTCGCCGATGAAACGGACGGTTGGCTATTCATCGCTGCTCAACACCCCAGTGTACAGGGGGAATACGTGCATTGGACCTCTCCAGCCATGGCCGCTGAACTTCCCCCACATGCCCGCGATCGCTTCAATGCCACTAGTTCAGCGCTTTTTCAAGCATTGAAAACAGCACGGCGTCAGAACGTCGCTGACATTGAGCTGCAGGCGACAAAGGCTCGGGCTGAGCGTGACGCAGCGCAGAGTAGCCTCGCGGAAAAGGAGGCCATTATCGAGAGGCTTTCAGCCCATCTGAGGTCGCAGGGAATGGAGATGGATGCGGTGTTGCAGTTACAGGATGATTGAAGGTTCTCGACTTAGTTACATTCTCTAGTTCTGAAACATAGGTACATTCAGTAGTTCCATCAATATTATATGTTTGTCTCGCGTTTCTAAAGACGTCGAACCAATTGAGAGATCACGAATCTACTGCCATTGTCTGTACAAGACACTTGAACTTTTGAGGTACTTAGAACTCAGAGCTTAGCACAACTCGTCCAAACCAAGCCGCCAGCGTTCCTCTTCTCTACGGTCAATCTCCCGGTCGATCAGGTCATTCTGCTTCTCCTGACGTCTGTGCCCACGACCTCTCTTCCAACGCCATAGTGCCTTGGGGTACCTCGCAGATCTCATAGGATCATCCTTCATCTCCAGCAGACTTCGAGGTCGGACGTCACGCTCGGGGTACTTGTCCAGCTGGCGGTGTCCGTAGGTTGCTATGAATGCACTTTGGTTCCGTTGTATCGTGTATCAGTTCGATATTGAGACTCGAGATAAGGTGAGCAGGGAACATACGACTTGCGTGTTTCGGCAGCCCTGTCCAGTATCTGGTCCCGATTGCTCGAACGATCTTAGGACGGTGGAGAAATCACTTGGAGAGGTGATACTTACCGAACATAACTTTGGTGTGACCACTCCTTCTGTTGTACCTGTGCAGCAATCTTCTCGGTCTCTGAGCGTTTTGCGCGAAGCCTAAAGTTGAAAAGGTGACGACAGTGGAAACCAATGTTGGTCAGAAGTGGACTGCGAGGTAGCGTCGAAGATACCAACTTGGCCATCCTCTCGCGGGCTTTGGAGTTGAGTACGTCGCGGTTTCTATGGTAGAGATAAAATTTATTAGTAGATAGAAATACAGGATCCGACAACTAGCTTACTTACTTCTCCCGATAGCGCCTCTTGAGAGTTTTGCGGTCTGGTGGTGTCTCTTCTACCACGGGCAATTTAAATTTCCTTCGTGCTGCCATGCCTTGTGAAGCAAAAGGAAGCCCTATGAGAATTTATTTTGCGGAGACGCCGCAGAATGGATGTGTCAGGTGAGTTCGGGAGTGCAGGTAGAGGTGATGGTATGGGTCAAGATAACCATGAGAACGCAACCAGCCATAACCTGCACTAATTTCGAGTTCGGGGTCTCCCCACTACAGTCGCCCTACCACGCCTCTCTTCCCCCAAATCACCTTTCTCGACACCCGTATAGATCCTTTTAAGGGATTTTAGGGTATCTACGAAGGTTTGGGATCAGTAAGAACCTCACAGGACCACCAATATCACACTGTCACTCTGAAAACAGTACAGTCGCAAGCCCTCTACCATTGTTCAACGGTAACTATGTACAATGTGACTGGTTCAAAAACAAATATTCGCTAGCGGTAGATAATGAACAGATGCACGCTACAGTTACTTCAGTCAGATTGCGTTACAAGATGGCCGAGGGCAACGAGCTCATCTAAAGTAGAGAAACGTTCGACGCCGGCTAGCCCCGCCTTGACCTTTAATCCAGCGTGGTGGGCATCAAATGCGCCTTTGTCCTGTGCCTTCAGCTCGCTAAGATTCCGTCCACCATGGTCTGCCCAGCGAAAGAGAGCTCCGGCGCTATACTGCGTATAGGACGTGCGCGTCTCTCCCTCTCGAATGGGGACGTTGCTATGTACGAGGGTGGCCGATGGTAAGAGGATAGTGCAGCCGGGAGGGAACTCGATGACCAGCTTCAGGTCCCAAAGGATCAGGTGTCCTCCCTTTCGGTAATCGTAGTCTCCCATGGCGGTTACTGCACACCAGCTGTGAGGAAGGTTTTGAATGTCTCGGTGTTTGTGGGTCCATGTCTGGGGACCAAAGTTGATGACCAGAGACGCAAAGACGCTGCTCGAAAAGTTCCACCGCAGATGTTTAGTACGGGGGTTTCCCTTGATCTTGGCTTTCGTTTCCTTGTAATATCGGTAATTGTTTGGAGAGAATCGAGCGAAAGCAGCTACGTATGGTTAGCAACCAGGGAGCCGGGCGAAACTCACGAGACATACCGCTCTGATAACCTGCAATTCTGGCAGCTTCCTTCGTGCTGAGCAGCTCTGCCATGATCTCGCCGTACTTCCTGTCAGCCACCTGTGTCGGAACGTCCTGCCCCATGCCGTATGTGATGCCCTGCCGCACAGCAGGGAAGTTTCCACGCGGCTGGCTGGCATCCACCTCATCTATATGCTGTCGCTTGCTCAGGATTTCCTTGTGGAATACTAGACATTTCTCCTTGAACGTGGGGTCGTCTGGTGGCGTGACCAGGGCTACAAAAACGGTCCTTCCTTGGTCGGTGATTGTCTGGTGCTCACTGTGGACGTCAAAGAAGGTGAGCAGTCTGAAATGAGGGGTCGAGTCAAAACATACCTTCCATCCCACTCGACAAGGTCAAATCCGTGATCTCTCTGAAGCTCTTCTACTGAATATGCCCTACTCCCATCTTTCACCTCCTTTGCCGACACGGACGTTGCACTGTAGCCGTCTCCTTTCGATGGCAGAGTGGCGCAGTCATAGGTGGTGCAAACGGGGCTCGCAACGAATCGGGGGTCTTTGGAAATGCGGTCGCCCACATCTTTGAGCGCAGCCCTTCTGCGCTTACGTTTCGAGTTGGTATGACTCTGACCGTCGTCGTCGTCGTCGCAGGACTTTCGCTTGGTTCCGATGCTGTTTGGACCCGCGGGAGCCAAGGATGTGAAATCGGTGTCTGCCATGTCAAAGGTGCCGTCTGGAGCTGGTGTCTGGACCTCTGGCTGAATCTCTCTCTCCACCTGTCGCGTTGCTGCCGCCCAGAGAAGTTTGGAAATGTTCAGTTCTTCGATAACGATCGGTGAGAACTCTTTTCCGCTGCGAAGCTGTTGACGTTCAAAATGTGCACAATGAATGAAGTCAAAAACTACCTTGCGGCTCCAGGCTTTTGGTTCCAAGGACGACATTCTGAAGAGGAGCGTTAGCTTGCGAACAAACTTCGAGACGCAGTAGAAAGGTTAGAGTCCAAGCGCGTCCTTTGGTCAACCTTCGGGATCCAGGTGTTGAATCCGGCCCAGCTGACCTAGCACAACTATCTGGGGATCCAGGTGTTGAATCCAAGCCAGAAGCCTAACGCTATGAAGGAAATACGAAGGTGCTGAAGGGGTATGTGGGGGATGAAAGAGGGAACTCACCTCAGCCAACGCTGGTGATGGCGGTTGCTGGTGAAAGTGAAATTTAGCGTTGAATGGTGGGAGCTGATTCCACGTGCGGTCGACACTCACATTCTAGGGTCTAGCTGTAGGTTTCAAGACTTAGCGGTAGTACATTCACTGTGTTATTGGTACAAGGTATTCCGGCGCAAATATTCGAGACAGGTAAAATATGAGCAACTTCGTGCTTTCCCTCAAGGCGTGTGTCCATCCTCAACCTCAACATCGCTATCACTATCATCGTCCGTGGTAAATTCCTCCTCAGCGAGTTGATCAGTCAGCGAGGAGTCCCAGTCAATATGCTTCTCATAGAATCGAAGGAGCTGGTTGACGAGTTAACGAGGTGACCAAGGCCGTGAATATGGATGTCAGTAAATCGCTAACCTTTTGCGGGAAATAAGTCCTGGCCAACGGGAGCGGGACGGTTACGAATATTCGGACGCGGGGTTGAAGGGTAAGGCTAGGTATACGGAAGTGGTTACTCGCATGGTTTAACAAAAATTTTAGAGTCAATACACTCACGGTGTGAATGTAACCGCACCATGGGACGATGGAGTCCCTCGGTCGACAGCTATGATAGTTTGAACGACATAATCCCAGCACCTAAGGCCAGAAAAATTCTTGGTCATGTAGGAGTAATCGTGGTGCTCAGTTCGCGGGCGACGTCGTTTGGTATCGTGGTACCTAAACGAGAAGGGGTATCAGCTCGACCAGCTAATGGCATTAGGCAGGAAGGACGCACAGCGTAGCGACAAGATCCATTTTTTGAGTAATATCTGTACTCGTGAGTGATTAGAGACTGAGAGTGAGTTTACTGGTCGTCAATGTAGAAGTTGGATTCAAAGTTCGTACGTCAAGGCTGCAAGTTGACTAATAGCCGTGACGAACGCGTCTGGTCACAGAGCACGTGCAATGCTTGCACGTGTGGTTTTCGGGTAGGCCATTTTTCTTATACAAAGTACGACGTGAAAACAGTGATATATCGAACGGTAAAATATGCTTAGAGTACACAGTTTGTATGCAAAACCACTACAACGCGAGATCAAGAAAGTTGTAATGACAAGATACTGGAAGAGAGCCTGAGATACACTACTCATGAGTTCCCCATGCCCTACTCGCCAGGTGGTCATCGTCAAAAGCAGGCGGAATGGGTAAGGGGGTTCGGAAGCCTTCGCACAGCTGAACATTATCCGGAAGTACCAAACCCACCGCATCGAAGTTCTCCTTCACGATCGATAGGAGGCTATCGGGAGGAAGTGCTTCTCCACTGCGGCAGCTCCATTCGATGGTCCTAACCGGCTGCCTAACCTGTTCCCATGCTAACCTCAGCCCATGCCAGTCCACGACCCGTAGACCACCCATAACTTGCTCCGGGAGTGCCTGGAAAGCGAGCGACTGCAGGCTGGCCATGGTATCGGAGGTCGCTCCCACATATAAGGGTGCCCATGAGGCTTCGAGTTCGAGATGCACGACGTTCGGAAGGAGGGGTAAAGGGTCGTGTTGGAATGGAACGTTCACTACGAGGTTGGGTGTTACTTCAGTATCTAGACGTAGCAAAGAAAGGCGGAGAACTCACAATCAGGTCGCTGGTCGTGAAGCAGCCCAAGTGTCCTCAACCGGGGGCTAAAATATCGCAAGGCCTCTCGCACGGGAATGGGGTCGTCGGAAAGGCAATTACAGATAGACAATGCCTCCACATTGGGGGCATCAATGCAGAGGACGACGCGCGTAAGGAAGGGGGCTGCTGTGGCGGCGACATTTTCCAGGAGGCGGAGGGTGTTCAAACGCTCTAGCTTTACTCGAGGGACGGTATATGACCAGCTGACGAAAGGAGAGCTGTGGAGCTCAAGCGTGGTGAGTTGATTTTTGGCGGCCTCCATCAAGGTCCATTGGAACCTAGTCGAGATGTTGACCAGCATGAAATGATGCACGTTGGGAAGGTGCGAAACCAGCGTAGGAAGAATTTTGGTAGCCAGCTCAGGTCCCCATTCCGGCTGATCGCGGGACGTGGTGACGAATTCCGCGATTTCGATGCCGCCTGATTGACAGAGGAGATGGAGGGCAAAAAGAATTTCGCCCGGATTGAGGGAGAGGTCGATAGTAGCCGAGGTGTAACGTCGGGATAAAAGGGTAGGGGCGCGTGACGAGTCCTTCATGTGGCTCCAGATATTAGCCCGATCCTTTCTCCTTAAGTTCAAACGAAACCCTAGAAATTCGTGTGCGGTGGAATGCCAGACATGGGACACCTGTGAGAGTGAGATAAGGTCGGACCGGGATAGGTACTGAAACGTGTGGAGCCTGAGCTCAGGGATATCGAGGGGTCTGATCTGATTATTGGTGTCAGGAAAGGTAGGAGAGGCAATGTCAGGCTGGGTGGTGGCGGCTGAAAAGGCGATGGAGAGGTGGCAAAGCGCTCGACTAGAAAATAATGATGGGCGGGGAAATATGTTGAAGCAGTTGAGGCGACTGAAAAGGGGAGTGTCTGAGCAGCACATTTTGATATGTGAACGTTGGTGGGGGTTGGAACAAGTTGAGTCTGGATGGCGTGGCGGAGTAGAAGGGCAAACTTGATGCCGGCAAGTCGCGGTGTGATTGTGACATGATATCGTAACCCCGTTCGTATATACCCTTTTGCTCGCCGACCATCAGCAGTGTCCTCAACTTCTTTGTTTTGCCAAGTCTCGGCCTCATCAGTAACCCGCACTAGACCCTGGTAGAGATGTAGAGCCCTTGATCGACGATTAGTGGAAGATCATGGAGCCATACGAAATCGATTCTTTCACCGGAGATATTTCACCAGTCAAATTTCCTTGTTTCCACCAGCGATTCATCCCCAGTCACGATGCCATCCACCAGCAAAAAAGGACAGTCAAACTCAGGGAAGGGGAAGGGGAAGGGGAAGGGGAAACAGGCAACGGGTACGTGTTATATCCTTGTAAAGGGTTCTCAGCCTCATACTCTATGTTTCTAGCAGGCACAAAGAGGACGGCTGACGACCTCTGTGGGAACATTTCAGACCTCTCCTCACTTCCTTCATCACCGATACTCCACACTGCACCTGGAGGTTTGCCCGCCGTCGAGGAAACACCCAAAGAATGGCCTGTGCCCGAGGAATTGCCTGTTCCGACGGTCGCCAAAGAGAAGACAGCTGCAGCAAGGGCTTCACGCCGACTCGCAGGGGTCAAAGTGCCCGAAATGGATCTCGACGGTGAGTTCAGCATATCAACGCCGGTACTCAGCCTTGCTAATCTAAGCGGTCACGAAGCATCCGGGCCACAACCAGCAGCCAAGCGGAAGAAGAAGAGACATGACCCCGAGCAGGTAGAGCCGCCTGAAGGCAACGACAAAAGTCGGGCGTCGACTGAAGATACTTCGAGAACGCTGGAAGACACTTCGGGGAGCATGAACGACGGAACACCGGTGGAGGAGATGGGTGAGTGAGGTGTTGCTTTTGGCAGAGAAGCAATTCTAACGCGCGGTCGAACGTGGTAGAGGTTGACATTCCTCAAGCAGAAAGTACCCGCGTTGAAGAGATTGCAGGACAGCAGGAGGACGAAGATGGAGGGAAGGATGACGAAGAGGAGGGAGAGGAGGAAGAGGAGGATTACAATTCGGATGACGAGTTCAGCGTCTATCCTAAGGATTCGAAAAGGGAAGGTGAGTTGACCTGGAACAGTTAGTAGACTTGGACTTCCGCTGACCCACGGAAACTTTCAGTTGAGGCCAGCGAGGCCATCCGTCGCTACCTAGCAGCACCGAGCTCGAATCGTTTGAACAGCAAGATTCGTGCGTATATTCGCCAGCACGCCGCCAACTGCACTGCCGCTGCAGTCACCTGTCCCGACCTATCAAAAGACGTTCTTGTCAGCCGTGAGGGGTTACTCAAGTGCCTCTACCACACTTGGGTCGACAAGACGTCGCGCAAAACCGACAAGTCCGAAGGAAGGCTGACAGGTGTCCCCTACGCTGTGGTAGGAACCGGTAAAAAGAAGAACTCGAAGAAGGATTTGGAGGGCGACGAGGGCAAAAAGAAACGCCACAAAAACCTCCTGGATATCTACTCGCGGCTGGAACTCCCGCGGGTCGAGGAGGGAGGGGAGCAACATTGTCATTGCGGGTGCCGCCTGGAAGACGCAATCTGGGGACTTTACCTTTGGAAGACAGGGAGAATTGCCTACAATGGCAAGGTCCAAGGGTACGGTAGGGAGCATATCACGCCGCGGCAGCGCAATTTCGAAATCACGCGCCTGAAGGAGTGGGATATCGACCTGGATGATATTTGGACGCATGTCAAAGTCAACGGCATTCAGTATCGGGAACGCTCTGAGGAGGAGCGACGCCTCGCTCGTCTCAATCGGTCGGAGTCGAAGCGAAAAGGGAAAGGTGAAGAGAAGCCTGAAGACCGAGTAGAGCAAGCGCTTGACGGCGCCGAGTTGGAAAAGCTGCTTGTGTTGAAAGAGGAATAGATTGTTCTTTTTGTATTTGTATGTACCTACATGATCAATTGGACCAGTTATTTCATCCTTTTCTGCTGCTATGCGATTTGAACAAAAAAGCCCCCGAAAGAATTAACTAACGTTCGAAAAGTGAAGTCCGAGATTCGAACTTCGTGTTCAAAACATAATGTAAATGGGAGCAAGTCGCGCGCCGACCGTTACACTATAACTACACTTGTCATTTGAGGTTTTATGGAAATAGGCTACATTCGGTCTATGTACAGAGACACCGGGTTCCTTTTGCGTGTGTCGGGTTGGGTGATGGTCCTTGGGTTGACGTTCTCAATCGGATAGAGTGTCCCACTCTTGAGTATTTCGCCTTCGAATGGCCCAATGGTGGCCCCTGGGCTGGCAGAGTTGGTTTTGATGCCTTCCAACGGTTTGTCGACAGGCCGAGAGAAACGCGGCTGGCTGGTGAAGTGCATTTGCCATTGGCGAGAGGAAGGGATGCGACGTTCATCGAGAGTCGAGGCTTCAGGCAATTGGTGGACCCTACTTTTGATTTCCTTCACGAGAGACCGTTTCTATCTGTAATGTAGAATTTTCATCAAGTAAATTGCACGCTGATTTTGAATGTCTTCGTACCTTAGCTGGAGAAGGGAACCGTCGCCAGTCGGTGGCCGCGACTACTGGCGATCCGTCGCTACCAGGTCATCCTTCAACTCCAGTGGTGGTGGATCGCCATTGGCACAACAACCTCCTAAGCGGTGACCTTTCACCGCTGACCCATCCCGAGTAGCGATACTACACCAGCGGGCCAGCGTCCATCTCGAGCAGTGAACATTCACCACCGAACAGTCCCTCAATCCGAGTGGTGACTCGTCACTACTGGCTGAGCCGGTAGGTAGTGACCACACACTACCAGTACGTCCTTCCCCTCGAGTAGCGACGCCTCCCCAGTAGGCCAACCTGCAACCCGGGTGGTGATCAGTCACTGCCAGACCATCGTGCGTCCCGAGTAGTGTACCGTCACCGTTCTGGACATAAGGCCGTAAGCCCTGAAAAGAGATGATTAGGCGGACGGCGAGTGGTGATAGGTAACCGTTGGCGCACCTTGACTGGTAGTAGCGATACTACACCACCGCGCCAGCGTTCATCTCGAGCGGTGTTCCTTCACCACCGAACCATCCTTCCCATCGAGTAGCGACGCCTCACCACTAGCCCAACCTCCAACGTGAGTAGTGTTCAGTCACTACTCGGCCATCCTGCATCCCGAGTGGTGTACCGTCACCGTTCCGATATGATGCCACAAACCCTAAAGAGAGAGGATTAGACAGAAGACGAGAGGTGACGGGTCACCGCTGGCGCACCTCGACGGATGGTGACCTCTCACTACCGACACATCCTACATCCCGAGTAGTGGCACATCGCCACCGACCTATCCTTCCCTCTCGAGTAGCGACACCTCACCGCCGGGCCAAGCTGCGTTTCCAGTAGCGACACCACACCACCCCACCGATGGCCTAAAAAAGGTACGGTACATGTGTCAGAGCAATAACAAGAGGTGAGAGATCACTGAACACATACCTTGGTTGACCAGTGGTGATGGTCCACTAGAAAGCGATTAACTGCCGGCGAAGCAGTTAACTGAACAAGCGGCTCCGTAATCACGTATGACACACATCAAACTTTAACGCCTGCCAAACGGCGGGCCTCGTTCTTGTTAACTGCGGGTAACACTTTGATTAACTGCAGGTATTATTTTGTCTACATTTACATAGACGGCTATCCGCAGTTAACTGAACACGCGGCTTCGTCATCACGTATGACACACATCAATTATTAACTGCCTAGCCTAACGGCGGGCCTCGTTCCTGTTAACTGCAGGTATTACTTTGATTAACTGCAGGTAACGTTTGGTCTACGTCCACATCAACGGCTGGCCCCGGATAGCCGTCTATGTAAATGTAGACTGAGCAGTGTTGGTGAGCACCTTACGAGTAAGCGGGGCCCGCTCAATTTCCCACGTTTTCCAAATTTGTTGGACTGAATATGGAGAAAGAGCCACTTACGCTCTCCCACATTCCTACCTTCTTCATGCCCTCACAAAATGCCTTCCGTCCGAGTTAGACGCAGCCAATATTCCTCTCTCGGAGATGACCCCCAAACGCCCCGTCCTCTGCTAAGCTCTATCTACATTCCGCCCAACCAAAACCAAACCGACAACAACGCACTAGCAGCCTCTCCAACCTCGATAAGCAATGAAGGAAGCACGGAATCCCCAGCAATCCCGTTTGCCACTCTTAGGTCGGGAAGGAGACGTGCTGGAAGCAGGGTTTACAATTCGTTGCGTCTCGTAGAACCACCTCTCCTGGGCGAACGTGCCTCTCGAGGCACCCTACAACCCACACGGCCGGCTTCTGCAGACGGGGTTATCACATATGAAGGATCAGCAACCAATATTCAGCTCGTCGGGGACGATCATCATAGCCTTATTGGCAGTGCTCTCGACCTACCTCAGCCCGTTGAGCGTGACGGCCGCCCAGCGGTTGTGCGACCACAGGATGTCCACCATCATGATGATATCGTTGAACATTTGGAGGTCATTGGTACGTGTACCTTAGATCCTTCTCTCTTAGCTCTATTCTCATCTGTATCTCTTTCCCAGACCCACAAGTTGCTACTGTCTCCCATCTAACCAACGCTGCCAATTCCATCTTAATGTGAAGGAGAATCCCCCCTTACTGCTTTCGTCTACTCAAATAATTACCAGACCTCCGCTCGCATGGTACTCACGAAAACCTGTTGTAATGCTGTCGGACCCTGCACCTTCTGCGGACGACCGAGAGAGGGGATTCGAGGACTCGTTGGATCGACATGTAGATGATGTAATGAGGCGCCGAGACAAGATTAGGCGCACGTTATTGGGTGTCTGGTCATTCTTGAAAACTCGTACGTTGACCTTGAAGTTTATACCGGCCTCAAAGGCTGATCAACCCGGTTTTGCAGCTATGGGGGTAAGTGCGCCTGATGCTCACCTTGGCGGTGACTGATACGCGGAGTAGATTATCACTGGCATTTACGGATTCCTTGTCGGTAAGGCCGGTCGAAATCTCCGATGAACGTCGCTCAAGGACATCTCTAGTGTTCTGGGGAGCTGCTATCGTTTTGTTCCTCGCCAAAATCATCAATCTTCATGATGCCGATAAACAAGGTTTTTGGGTCGAAGTCAGCTCACAAGTGGTGAATGGTGCGTTCGATCCGACGTGAGGCGGGCTGTCCTAATAAGTAATACAGGACTTTTCACGATAACTGGAATCGGTCTCATGCCTTCGCGGATCATGGATACATATAGTAAGAAACTTGTTCTGACTTAATGCGATACGCACTGGTTCTAAGGAGTCTTCTGCACAAGGGGTTTCCAAGATATATCACTATAAACGCCTCACTCGGAATTTGCGCAAGAAGGCGGGACTTCCCCAGCTCTATGATCCAGACGACCTTCCCGACCCTGCATACGATCCAAACTATGTACATGTCCTTACGGACGAACAGCAAAAAGACTTGCACCGGCGTACGTTCTCGGGTCTTCTTGTGAAGCAAGTCACTGAAGATCGATTGACAGAGCAAAGAAAATTCCAGTATTCCCAAACCTGGTATAGACCTCACGGTACTGAAACGCATAGGGTGAGCCTTGTACAGACCTTCACCGACTCGAGCTGATGTTCGGCCATCCAGGCATTTCCTATCAAGTACGTATTAAACAAGTGACCTCGGAAGCCAATCCCTCTGACTTGCAGACCTCCAGATATGCCCTCATCATATGCTGTTTGAACGACGGAAACTCGATATTTCAAGCGATGCTTTGTGCTTGCATGTGGAGTATGGTACGTGATTGCCCCCTCCCTCTCAACGCTCTCTCTGATCTCCATACAGAACAGGTCAGACACTCTGCTTGAGTTGAATATGCCCCGTGTTGAACGTATATATCTTGGACAGATTTCAACGTCCAGCGTGGACAACAGGGACCCTCATTCCCGCAAGTTTCTTGTGTGGAATATTCTCTGCTGTTGTTATAGCTAGAGGGAGTGCTATAACAAAACGTACAAAAGAAGTCAAGGAGAAACTCAAGGCATCGCTCGCGGCGGAACGCCCGCACTACGAAGGGGTCGGAGATACCAGTAGCACTACACGTGCGACATCAGGAAACGATACCTCTTCCTCCCCTACCTGCAACCATCACGACAAATCCGCAGTAACACATATCGAAACAGGGGAGAAAGGACCCGACCTGGACCCCGTCGTTGAGGAACATATGACTGTGCCATCATTTACAACGAACAAGGACTCTTGATTAACCTACTACTGTGTATTGCTACGGCCCATTTAGGGCAACTCTTCTATTACTATTCGTATGTAGTGGCTACATAATGATACCTAGGGTTATATTTGCGAGGACATTTCGTTTGCGAATGACGGTCTACAATGTTTGTTTACCGGTTATACTGAAGTCTCCGATTATACTGAAAGGCTCCAATTAACTCAGACGTCAAAACATTATCCAGATGAACTACGGAACAGTCATGGTCAAGAAGCCAGGTAACCATATTGCTATTGAGCGCTGAACGCCTAGATGACACGCTACTGATGATACATACAACCTGTGATGTCCGTTGAGAGTAATAGTACAAGGCAAAGGGTAGTAATGTGGGTGAGACCGAAACTAAATCATGCAGACACACTCTCCGACAAGGCCTTCAGTCGTCTCACCGCCTTCTTAAGCAGCTTATTCCCGGCTCTCCGAGGTGGAGGCGTCAAAGCGCTTCCAGAAGGTGCACGGTGGCGTGGACTGTGCTCAACTGCGTCTTTGGCAGGAGCAGGGGCGACGGTGTGGAATGTAATGATAGATCGTTGATAGGTCTCGTCCTCGAGTGGCATGTCGGGAACCTCGACGTCAGGGTCTACGGGATGGGTCTCTGGAGTGATTGGTCCCAAGCTCTGCTCAGTGGAACTAGAGGAAGCATCACTGTCAGTGGAGTGAGAGCCAATGGTGAATGCATCGAGTACGGCGTTGTGTGAATGATCTTGCAGGGGCTGTAGTCCTTCTGCGGGGCTAGCGTAGATATAAACCTCCTCCGGGTCAACATGAACCGAAGGGTTCTTTGATTGCTGCTGTCCTTCGATCTCCGCTCGCGGGGGCGGGGTGGGTTGTGGTGCGGATGCTTGAGCAGCGTAATGGTGTGCTATTCCGCGTACTTCGGCGGGCGAGGCAGCAAGGTCATCGTCCGACATATAGAAGGTGTCTAGCTTGAGGATTTCCTTGCGAAGGTCTATAAGAGAGATTCGACAGAGAGGATTGAGGTGGAAGACTCGTTTGAGTATGCGATTGACGCCTTCTGACACAGGAAGGACCTTGCGAAGGAAGTCCCGATCGTGAAGAAAAGCGGAGAAGCAGTCGTCTGTGGTCATAGCGTATCTCCACGGATTGCGACCAGAGACCAGGTTGATAAGAATGACGCCCAGAGACCAGATATCGCTATGTCTAGTTGAGTACTTCCCGTGCCTGAACTCTTTCCCGATGCACTCTGTGTAACAGGATTAGTAGCAGCGAAAACATAGCCTGAGGCAGACGTACCAGGACTCATGTAGAATGAACTGCCACATCCGAAGTCTTGAGACACCCGGGTCTGAGTAGATAGGCCGAAGTCGGCAAGACGTATTTCCTTCCCATCTTTGGTGCATAGAATGTTCTCCGGTTTGAGGTCGCGATGGAATACACCCTTATCGTGGCAG
Source organism: Marasmius sp. AFHP31 (assembly GCA_024721195.1). Taxonomy (NCBI): domain Eukaryota; kingdom Fungi; phylum Basidiomycota; class Agaricomycetes; order Agaricales; family Marasmiaceae; genus Marasmius; species Marasmius sp. AFHP31. The sequence continues at coordinate 21,872 of JANHQD010001317.1, forward strand.
TATTGTACGGCGTCGATGAGTTGGATGAACGTGTTTCGGATGAGCGGGTCGTTGTTGTGGAAAACTCCGCGCTCGGTAATGGCAGCAAAGAGATCGCCTCCAGGGCAGAAGTCCAAAAGAACGTAGATGTATGTGTGGTCCTCAAATACTTCGTGGAAGGTGACAACGTGTGGATGATCTGACACTAGCTTATGGAGCGCAAACTCGCGTGTCTGGAATTCCTCCTGTCGTGAACCGGCCTCTGGCTTTAGAAGGCATTTGACGGCGAAGTAGCGTGGATCTTCTGGATCAGATTGCAGATCGATTGCTCGATAGACTTTGCCGTATGCACCTGATCCTAGTGGTTCCAAGAGTTTGAAGCGACTGTTATGGAGAAGGCGACCAGTGAAGTTGGGGAAGGAATCGGTGGCAGATGGTCGAGGCATGCTAGGCGAGGAGGAATGTTGAAGTGGGTGTAGTAATGTACGAAAGAAAGGGTGAAAAGGAAGAAAATCCTGCTCTCAGAGCGGGCGAGATGAAAGTAGAAGTGAGAAGAAGAAATGGAGACAATTCGTTCGATTGCAGCCTCTTATATTCGTATTTACATTTGTTTACGTGTACCGACCGCGTCTACCATGTGATCTTATGCGCCACAGAGGCACCACGAGATCCAAGGCCAACCTGAATTCCACCCTTCAATCCACCAATTCCGCCACTCATGCCTAAGGAAAGTCCTTTGTTTGCTTTTCCCTGATCCAGCTCCTTGTTCAAAACGTCAAGTCCCTTGGACCTTGAAGTTCCCAGCTGAGAGTCCAATTTCTTCGCCCATTTTTGCTTTGTGTTGACCTGCATCGGATGTCCAGCGTAACGGTGAGGTGTTGGTTCCGTCATGTTCTCGTAGTTCAGTTTCTCGTTGTCGATGTAGATTGATGGGCCAAGCTTCATCGTGCCTTTCGCGATGTCCTTTCCGCGGATCGTCGTGAAATCGATGGTTGTCTGCCAATCCTGAGCATAAACGTTGTCATACACAGTGACATTGAACGTTGCACCCTCTTTGAAGAAAAAGTTGGTGTTACGCTTGTTCGCTGGGGCGATGGGTTGAATACACTTCTCGCCGATATCGTCGATGAAGATGAAGAGACCGGATTTGAGCTTCTCGTCAGGGATGGGTGGCTCGACCTTCAACTCAACGTTGGAAGCAGAAAGCTGCGTGTTGGGGTCCAACAAGAGAGTGTGGGTGATGTGATATTCCCCAGGGATACCATAGGCGTAGAATGGAACGAAGGAGTCCGGATAATCTGCGAGCTGGACGCTGTTGTGAATGGAGCGGAAGAGTGCGACGTCGGTAATGTCGACTTTGAAGCCTTGGGACGTAAAGGTATTCCTTTCGGCGGGAATTTAGAAAGAGTTTGTGATTATATTGGTCCACATATGCTTACCCGTCATCGAATGAGATGCAAGCCTGAAACTGTTTCGCGTTCAACATATCCCGTATAGCTTCCTCGCCACACGTTCGCAGTAGCACTTGGGCCTGGGGACGGTCCCGCTTCGCCGAAAGATACTTGTCCACGATCTCCGAAGGCACACTTGCTGAGGTGACTACTTGGTAGCGTCCAGAGGCTTTATGAAAGGTCGGGAGATATTCGATGTATAACTGCTTCGTGCCGTGCAGTACGAAGGTTTGGACATCAGTGAGATCTTCGTTACGATTGCGCAGATTCTGTACAAGAATAGCATCATTTTCCTTCGATGTAAATGTGGCTGAAATGAACTTACCTCGACCTCTTCCTCTAGGACGGTCTTGAAGATGTTCATGAGCTTTTGGACGAAATTTCCGCTTGTCGAGAATGGAGACATGACAACGTTTCGCAGGACGAATAGATCTTGGTGGCCCTTCAACCCCAGCCGCCCCTTGAAGTATTGCGAGCACTGCCCATATTCTTCCTCCAGGAACACGGTCGAAGTAAGATAAAATGGTGTATCACGAGGGTCCTCCTCTACACTCGTAACGGAAAGTCTTTCGAACAAACGGCGGTTGAGGTAATTCGCCTCTTCGACATCGTCGTTGAGTCTGCCGTCGCTGTAACGGAAGTTGCACGCGAATGCGTTGATATTCAAGTCGGATCCCAGGCCGTTGAGTATCCGCATTGCTTCGGGATCCTTCGCAATATCTGCGTTGTCTTTGCCGAGGATATGATCGCGGATATACTGTCTCTCCTCTTCGATCTTTGCGGGGTCAGGGTTGGGTCCCTTCTCCGATGGTAAAAGGTTCATGGGCCTTATAACGAAGGAGCTACTGTCTGTTGACATAGCCGCCCAGAAGCTGGCAAACTGCACCCTGTTAGCACAGCAGCCCAACAAAGGTCGTTAGCACCTTACCCGTCGACCAGTAAAAGCAGCTTCTCCGAGCAGGGTTCCCATGCCATTCTGGTGCAGGCCGATGACCTGTGTGAACGTTTACTTAGTGATGTCCAAAGCAAAGCGATAGAGTAACCCACGCTATGGTTCATCCATACGGCCGCAGCTGCGGCACCTGCTTTGCTTCCTTCTACTCCATACGAGCCAATACTGTCGGTATCTCCTTGGTGCAGATAAGGAGCGTTGAATGTCATCATATATCGCATTCTGCCATCTCGATAGCAGTGAGCCCCAGCAGCGTATGGGATGTATCCTGCCTAGAAACATGTCGACGTAAGGAACATGGGAATAAAGACCATTGGTTGAAGCGAAAGTACAAACCTTGTGAGGATCGACAGTGATTGTGTCGGCGTATTGCAAGTGGGCGAGCACATTAGCCGTCCGTTCGGACAACGCAATGTGGGGAATGTTGTCAGTAGATTTTTGTTCCTTGGAGGGGGCCCCATCCGCTGGTGGCAGCCTGATCATCGACGTGAAGTAGCCGCCCCAAGCAGCGTCCGCATGAACCAAGAAAGTCATCCCCTTCTTCTCAAACTCTTCGCGTATCTTCAGGATCTCATCCAAAGGATCCACAGCCCCTTCCCTAGGGCGTGATCAAGTAAGCGATGTGATAGCGACGAGTCAGGCGCTGACATACTCGGTTGTTCCTACGACCGCAACCACGGCATAGACTGGCTTCTTAGACGCAAGACATTCCTCGAGTGCTTCCCTCAAAGCATGGGTATCGAGCCTAGCCTCGTGGTCAATCTGGACGTTGATGAGATTACTGGACCCGATGCCGGTAATAGCTAAGACGCGTTGTAAGAAGAGCATAGAACCAGGGTGTACTAGTGGAGACTCACCAGCCGCTTTAGGCCAAGAGTAGTGCTTCGTGCTCGGTACAAAATACACCGGAGTTCGTTCCATCTCCCATCTCTTCTCCACGGGTTGCTTGGAGATGGTTTGAATAATAAACTGCTGCATCACTTCGTCCAAGTATTCCGAGGAAAACCCGTAGTTTTGGATTTGCTCCGGCATATCGAGAATCGTCGAGGCCTTCAGATTGAGTAGCTCCCAAACGTCGAGGTCTTTGAGAAGCTTCTCCTCGCCGTGGCATGTCGTGACCTTAAATGTATCACTGACACGCGGAAGCTTGCCCGATGCAAGAGCATCTCGCAGGGCGAGAGGGTAGAACTTGAGATTTCGAGCTGTGGAGATAAAGGTGATTAGCTCTCATATCAAGTGAAATCGTCTGGACAACTGACAGGCCCTGTCGCCAATAGCAGAGTGTTTAGATCACGGAGAGTCCCTTCGAGCGAGCTGGCGCTTACCACATGGATTCCAGATTAGAGACACTCCCTCCGCAAGTGAGATGTCCCCAGCCCAACGGGCTGTCCTTATTGGTCTGTTCGACATTGTAGCCAAACATTTCTGCCAGATCTTTTCCAGTCTCGAGTTCGAGGAGGGTCGTGATTGGGGATGCCTACAAAGGCCAGTCAGAGACCGACGACTACGGGGTAATGCCATCGTTGTATCACCTCAAACGCGACCTGCAAGCATCTTTGTCAAATGATTCGATAGTGACAGTGTGTAGAATCCTCACATTGTTGGGATTGTAGAGCATAGTCGCGATGTAACTGCCAGCGTTTCGTAAGAGCAGGCATGATTGTCTTGTGGTTTAGAGTACATACCCCAAGATGGACGGCATCGCGTTCTCCATGCACATATGTGCGCTATACCTTGGAGAAAAGAACGGGATAGAATGATCGGTGAGGAGCTTCGTCAGCCCTTCGAGCGAGGCTTCAAGGCGCCCTTGCGCATCCTTGAAGCTCGCGCAGGTTTGAATTCCTTCTGATATGAAGTGCTGGAAAGGTTTCAATCAGAGAAGTTCCTGGAAGACGTATGGAAGCAAAAGACGCGTACAGGGTCTTCTGGGTGATACGAGGTACGATGTTCTTTCTGGTAGTTGAGAACGGATTGGATCAATCTCGACATGAAATCCATATTCTCGGCCTTTGGCCCGATGAAATATGAAGAGACAATTGAGTGCTCTGAGCCAGAGGGAACGTAGTAAGGAGAGTCTGCCATCTTGGAGAATTGAGCTAAGGAAAGACAGCACGTCTCTCCCCCTTTTTATATGCCCCTTCAAGTGAGCTGCCAACCCGTTGAGGCCGCGTGAATCCTGGGTTTTTCATGAATCCATTCCGAGTCGCAACGCCACCGAAGTTCATGTGCTCCAGCTTCGAGCTTCGAATGACTGTAACAGTTAGTCGAAGTGGCGACACTCGTACCAAAATACTTATGGGGTCTTGTGAAACTTTTTGCTTACTCGCCTCGGCACGGAGATTAAATATCTCGCTTTTTGTTCGCTTTTGAGATTGAGGGCCAAGATAGAGTGGAGAAAGCAGGCGTGCATTGAGAAGGTGTAGCCTTGGAGTTGTAACAGCCATTCCACGACCATAGCAATCAACAAGTTGTTCCGTGATCGAAGAGGAAGGTGGGTCGGTGGGATTTGACGCTCACATGGATCGCCGGGAGTGCGGGCCGGCTCGACACTCGTCTTAGGAACGAACAATTTCGTTCAAATCTCTGTCCGATGACATCCCAAGTGCCTGTCATACCAAAGAGATTCGCACCTATAATTGAAGTTTGGGGTCCAACGGACTAATCTCGGGACGTCTGACTGCGGTTAGCTTTCAATATGTAGCTGGTGAGGCGAGAGTCGCGGATCTGCCAAACTGCGAGCCATTGTTGCGGTCTTCCCCTTTTGTGGCTGCGAAAACCAATCGTGTGCGGGTAGGGTGGTGTAGAAAAGTGGCCTAAATTGTATCATCTACTGCCTACATCTCCGCGCAATCCTCTCCTAAAGGAGTCGAACCATCGGGTGCTACAGCACCAAATTAGCTCAGTCCAGATCCTCGAGACTGCCTTCGTCCTCGTCGGCATCATCATCAAGCTCGTCCTCGTCAAGATCGAGCTCGAAAACATCATGATCATCGTCCTTCATCAAGTCATCGTGGTCACGAGCTTGGAGGTTCTGCCGTCCCTGAGGTGGTATTTAGCGTCAGCGAGACTGCAGACCTACATCGTCGATAATGTGAACACTCACGCGGCCACCCCCTAAACCGATGGAGCCTAATAGAGTACCTCCAGCCTGTGGAGTGGTGCTACCTCCAGAAGTTGACGGCACCTACTCAAAAGTGTTTAATTTACCGTGAGATTCGACTTGGGGCACTCACGTTTGCAGTCCCAGTTTGACCTTGATTTCCGTTCTGAGTCTGATTCTGATTCTGGCCTTGGGTCCCGTTCTGAGCTTGACCCTGGTTGTTGCCAGCCTGGCCTTGGTTCTGACCTTGATCGTTCCCAGCTTGACCTTGGTTCTGACCCTGGTTGTTCCCGGTTTGACCTTGATTCTGGCCTTGGTTTTGACCTTGGTTATTGCCATTCTGACCTTGATTTTGGCCTTGGTTGTTGCCGCCATTCTGGCCCTGGTTCTGGTTACCAGCCTGCCCTTGGTTTCCGTTCTGGTTCTGGTTCTGGCCTTGACGGCCTGACGGCCTCTACCACGACCACGACCACGACCGCGCCCGCGACCTTGCCCATTGGCATTGTTTCCATTGGCATTTCCGTTGTCCGCGTTTCCATTAGCGGTTCCATTGTTCGCGTTTCCGTTGCCCGTATTTCCATTTCCCGCGTTCCCATTGCCTCCATTACCGTTAGCACCGTTGTTAGCTGTACCATTACCAGCAGCCTGGCCTGGGTTCGCCGCAGCTCCAGTTCCAGGGGCTGTGGCGCCCCCAACGTTCTGCTTGTTCCCCTGGGTGGATGTGAGTATACTGGAATGTATGAGAAAAAGCAGAGGACTCACGCCGCCACCCCGAGCTACAAGAGCGGAGTCGATGGGTCGTGGAAGAGCCAAGGTAGAGCCAGCCATGGCGGCGACTAGGGGTACGACAGTGTACTTGAATAGCATCGTGAATGCGAGAGAAGATCAAGAGTTGGCAAAGACAAAGAGTAGGTAGACGTATCGGTGCTCTGCACACAGGAGAAGAAACCTTCGAGGTGAAGAGGAATGAGAGGACTTCGATCTCGGATCGAAGTAGGAAGTTGGAGGAAAGACGACACAACCAGACCAGACCAAGGGTGGGGAAGTGTTTGGCTCTTCCTCCCCCTTTATATCGTCAGGCAGACCATTAAAATGTTGTTCTGGAAATGTTGATATGTTAGTATGAATAGTCGCGTAGTCTGGGTTTCGCAGAAAGTGTCATCGATGGTTGAAGGGCTTGCGGGTATCCTGTTGGAGTGGCCCCGGAGTTGCTGAGGAGGCCTTCGGGCCAAGGACACTTTGAATACACCAGAGAATGTTTGAGGCTTGAGGATCTGCAAAATGGTGATAGGTGGCATCCGGGAAGCATTCGGAGACCGGGAAGATCATGATGGTTGGGATGAACAAGTGGCTCCTGGCTGTGCCAGACTTCAAATTTACCGCGTCGCGCACACGTGCCGCGGGAGCGCCTCCTTGACCCATCACTCCCATCATGGCATTCAGAGTCAGAAATCCTTACTACTTGCGTATTTCTGCCAATTGCGTTTTACCCGTCTTCGTGAGCCCCTTCGCCGTTTTACCGACATCGTCAGATTCAACCATTGAATGCCACTCTAGTTATACCTTGATGAACGTCATCTGGACTGGATGTCAGAAAGGACATTGCAACATGTCCTCGAAGACCTGAGGCCCAAGTCGGTCGTCAAACGTACCTAACTAACAGGCATCTTGTGACCACGACTCTGCGCAGTGTTCTCCCCAAACTCCAAGCAGAAAGTGACGCTCTATTAGGACTGGGAGGCGCGGCCTCGACGAAGAAGGGGAGCGTTGAAACTCACAAAGGGGGTGAGTCTATAATATGAATACGGGTTATAAACAGCTCCAACCGACTCATATTCGGACCCCCGACAGATAACTATCACTTCTGTTACTTTCTTCGCAAGACGCAACCGCACTCTATTGTTATGAAGGTCGGCATTTATCCTTCAGCAACCTGCTCGATATAATCATTGTCCGGCAGACACGCTCGTTCTCTACTGTCAACCACAAATCATCATCAATGCCTCCTCCGCCGGTTCCTCAAGGACACACGAAGAGCAAGCGCAAGGCGTCGAACTCGCGAAAGAAGAGAAAGGTTCAGCTAAAACAACCGGACAATGACCCGGACGAAGTGTTGTCCTCCGAAGATGATGTTGATGGCGACGGTGATTTCGTGATGGAAGAGGGCCCGGACGATGCTGAATACGAACCGACTGAACCCAGTGGAAGCAAGCGGAAGGTCAGAACCGTCCAATTCACATTAGTCGCAGACGAAGAAGAAGAAAAACCAAAGCCGGTACTACGACTACAATACAAGGGGTTCAGCATCTACGGTCAATGTCTATGTATTGTTGTAGAGCCTTGGCCGCCAATACGTGCTCCGAGTAGAGCGCCTTCCATACTTAGGGCGACTCCAGCTCCAACAGCACGAAGTTCGAGTATCGCGCCCCCAGAATTCGTCTCTGCTGTTGAAGCTCGTGCAAGGTCCAAAACACCACTATTTCTTCCTGACATTGACGAGGATGATCGAGGCTCCACTCCTTTCACTTTTTCTCGCCAATCGCTTCCTCCTGGCAATGTCGGCCCTAACGAAGATAACGACGATGAAGATGACGATGGGGGGATGATGCAGTTCAGTCAAGTTTTGAATAGTGCTGGTGATTATAGGGCAGGCGCAATCGATGAAGACGAGGACATGGAAGGGGCCGTACTTTTCGGGGACGCGGACGAGTATAAGGAATTATAAGCTGGTGTATTACATTCTCAACGTCTGGAAGTCCTAGTGCACAAAGTCTGTAGCATTACGCTCTACCGATTTCTCGCAGGATCTCCATTTTGCGTGCGTCAGAGACGACATGGAAACCAGCGCTGGTCATTTCAAACTGGCCATGTCCCCCGGATAGTGCTCGCAGTCGGCTGTTGTAGTCCAGCATCTGGCTCAATGGCGCGACCGCCTGGATGGAACGCTTCAGACGGGGAGAGGCTTTGGATCCCTTGAGCGAAGTCGAAGCGGCAGAGGGCGAAATCCACGCAGGCGGGATGTAATTGCCCTCTTCTGGGTAGCCACCGAACTCGCCGCCCTCTAGCGAAGTGGAACTGTCTGCTAGATCCTGAAGTTCGGCACCATGTTCAGTTAGGTCTTTGACGACCTGGCCCAAGGCATCTTCGGGTACAGTGACCCTGAAAGTGAAGTATGGTTCCATGACAGGACCTGAGCCCGCATTCTGCAGACGTCTTCGGAGAACCATGGCAGCTGCCCCGGTCAAAATCGACAAGTTCGATGGCTTGGAAAAGTCCTTGATCTGTACATGAACACGGGTCATCGGCAGCGATGTGTGGGGTGAGTTCGACAGGGCGCTAGAGATGCCAGCTGCGATACACGACTCTGGTGTCGTCGAGTTGGATTCGGGAGAGTCTATGGATTTTCCTTGCTTGTTCAGAACGATGTTCCCATCCCAAAGAGGATTCCCGACTTCAGTCTCATCCAATGTCCTTATGTCGAACGAAACGGAAGCGGAGGTGCCAGCGATCTCCACCGTATCCATTGTGCCATCATTAACGTTCAGTGGACCGAGCCCTTCCCTATAGCTCACGCGACGCTTGCCAAACTCGAATTGAGCCTGCCACTCGTCTCGCAATCTACCCTCAACAATCTCCAGGTGCAATGCACCCAAACCGTGGACCAAAATTTGCCCCTCTTGCATGTCCACACGCACAGAAGGGTCCGTTCGCGAAAGTGACTCCAACGCTTCCTGGACTGGCTTGAGATCTGAGTGAGAATTAGGAATGATCGAAGAGGATATGACCGCAGGAGGAGGAATTATGTTCATCATTGTAGACTGTGCGGAAAGCGGGGCACCAGAGGAAACAAGGGTATCTCCTGTGCGGGTGAACTTGAGGCCCAGAATCACGCCAACAGAGCCGAAGGGTAATTCATCTACCTCCTGCGCTTCTGAAGCGTAGAGGAGGAGCAACTTAGACACCTTCTCTTTCTGATTCCTGGTCGAGTTCATGATTACACTTTGCTTCTTGAGCGATCCTGAGCCGATATTGAGTGACTGATCAATGCAGAAAGGGGGTTGGCCATACCGGAGTACACGCGAACGTATGTCATCCATCCCTTCCTCTTATCCCATCCGACCTTCCAAGCTAACATCCGGAGAGGCGCGTTTTGATTATCATCACGGGGGACATCAAGCGGACTCGCGAATAGTTCCCCAACGTAGTTCATCAGAGTTTCCGTCCCGATATTCCGAATCGCAGAACCACAAACTACGGGTAGAATCTTGTTTTCGAGCGTACATTTGCGAAGATGCGGAAGAATTTGTGACGCGTCGAGGTCAAGATACGACGACTCTGGATTCGTGGTGAGCAATGTGTCCATGAGTTCCTCAGAGAACATGGAGAGATTTTCGAGTAGCTGAGTCCGGGCAACAGGTAGATGGGGAACGAGCGGATGCCCGGAGGGGAAAATTCCCGAGTCCTGGAGTTTCGACAACTCGCGAGGAAGGGGATGGCGAGTTCCTTGATCGTCCTTGTCCCAACGCCATACCTCCCACTTGACTAGGTCGACAATCCCCTGAATCCCAGGTTCTGCGTGAGCATAGTTACCGGGCTCAAAAGACGCGATGGGAAGAGTTAGGGCCATAGGATTAGGATGAAAACGATGTGTAAGAAGCGACAAGAGGGAGGAACGAAAGGATGCACCCGGACGGTCGAGCTTATTCAAGAACATCATTCTTGTTGGCACTCCGTATCTGGACTGTTGCGTCAATTCTACCTTTTTGCAAGCAAACAATATGACACGCACCTCTCTAATTGACGCCAAACTCCTTTCGTTTGGGCCTCCACGCCTTCGACAGAGTCAATGAGGACAACAGCTCCGTCAACCACACGGCTAGCGCTTTCGACTTCCATCCCAAAATCCGCATGACCGGGGGTGTCTATGAGGTTGAACAGCCATGGTTTCCAATGTACGGGGATACTGGCAGACTGGATAGTGATGCCTCGTTCACGCTCTGCGGGAAGAAAGTCGGTGGTAGTGCTTCCCGTGTCTACTGAGCCTGAGGCGACCAAATACGATGATTTGTAGAGGATTGACTCGGTAAGGGTAGTTTTTCCAGAGTCTGTAAGTAAACCAATGTCAGTCAAGCGAAGGAGGTGTACGCGTGCGGAACGTGCCAATGTGGGCTACAAGAGCCATATTTCTGATCTTGCTAGAATCATGGCTAGTAGACGCGATTCCTCGTCTCACTTGCTTAAACTTGAAGACATGTCTTCTCGGAAAGTGTCTGCACGCAAAGTGCATGAGATTGGCGCAGTTCAAAATATAGCGGCCCGGACCGGCGCGCTCCTCCTTTGTGCACTGATCGTCAAAACATCCGTAAATATGGTTCTCATTATTGACCAGAATGCTATTGTTCTTTCTCAAACCGTTCCACCATGTCAACACCCACGCAAGACGGACTCGATGAGCGACTTAGGATGCGCGAACAGACATTGAATCATCCACTGCATACACAGCCCGACAAGGACGTAGTCATCCATGGAAACTTGCCAAATACACCACTTGTAGCCTCTCTCATATCTTTCATCCTGGGTTCCCTCTTTTCTTTAGGTTGTTTTGCCTTTGTTTCTGGGGGTCTATCACAGTATTCTTGGGCAACGTACCAACTTGGATTCTTTCTCGCCGCTTGGTCAGCATTCCACTGGGGCGAATATGCTGTTACCGCTGGTTGGAATCTGGACAAATGTAGCGTCGATTGTGCGTGAACGTCTTCTCTCCGGTCGAACCGCGCTCACCTTTCCGAAGCCTTCCTTCTGGACAACGGATATGTTTACCATGTTGCAAACGGGTCTGCCGTGGCTGAATATCTCATAACCCTCTACTTCAAACCTTCATGGAAATCCCATGCCTACTTATCACAAATTGGTCGGTGTGGTTCCCGGACGTGATCTATCTCGCTCTGACACATTACAGGTATTCTCATGGTCATCTTCGGCCAGATTCTCCGCTCGACCGCGATGATACACGCGTCTACCAATTTCTCTCATGCCGTGGCATACCGCAAACGCTTCGGACATCGTCTGGTCACCGACGGAGTCTATTCGTAAGTGGCTCATTATATTCTGTGTTCAGTCTTCCCTGAGATCCCCTCAGATACTTTCGTCACCCGTCCTATGCTGGATTTTACTACTGGGCCCTTGGAACCCAAATGGTCTTACAAAATCCTGTCTGCTTCGCGGGCTTTTGCTTTCTCTTGTGGCGATTTTTCTATTACAGAACAAGATGTGCGTTCTCTCACAGACCTCCTCTACCAATGCCGTTGCTCATACCTGAACTTTTGTACATCCAGCTGAAGAAAACGCACTGATAAAGTTCTTCGGAGACGAATACGTAAATTATCGTCGTCGCGTCTGGACTTGGATCCCCTTCGTTCCATAGATCTTTCTGTCAATCCCTCTTTCTTTTTAGCCACTCTTATCTGCGCACATACAATAATTTGGGACGATCTAGATGATCATAAGGAGGCATGTCTTAGCATAGTCGAACATAATGGAGGTACAGAGGGATCATGCATCAATATGGATAGACTGGATTGAGATACGTTTACTCCTCCTGAACTATCGATCCCTTGTCCGACACGTAGATACCGTCCAAGAATTTGCGGATATCCTTGTTCCGCACACGGCAGATGCCCTGGATGGATGCGGCTGTAACGAAAGGACGTAAGTCAAGGAACCTTGATAGTTGAAAGGAGCTTCGTACCAGACTGCGAGACGTTGTCGATGTCGTTTCCTTCCAAGATCAGCTCGTCCTTCTGTGCTTTTGACTCCGAGATGACAACGCCGTCCAACATGTCAACGTGTCTCACGGTCTGAACCATTTCCTTCAGCGAATTCCTGGATTCGAGTTGACCAGCCGCTCACCTTCTCTCCCAAGAAGTTACGGATCTCAAGCTTATGTCCACTCTCCTGGATGATGCAGTTGATGGGGAAATGGGCGTAGACAGCACGCATTTTGTATTGGAAGCCCTAAACGCGCCGTCAGTATCGTGAACACTAATATATGGTCCAACTACGCACCTTGGTGACACCCTTAATCATGTTCAAGATCAAGCTTTTGATCGTCCTCAAGCAAGCGACGTGCTTGCGTCCACCTTGCCATACAGCGAGAGTAACTTTCGAAGTCTTGCCCTTGATCAGTCTTATGTCCATGTTTATGTGTCGGACATTTTTCGTGAGGGTGCCGCGAGGGCCAGTGACGGTGATGAGACGGGACTTGACGGAAACTTCGACGCCAGAGGGAATTTCGAGCTCTTCTGTTTGGAGGACGTCCCGCATCTGAGAAGATAGCAACAAAGTCAGCGTCCTAGTACATCCAGACTCAAGTCCACCAATCCAACGCCGAAACCCTCCATCTCCCCCAAGAAACCGATATCAAGGTGCTTCTAGCAACCAGGAGAGTCGAAGCGTTGCATTTATGGTGGTGTGGCGTGTATCGACATACCTTGAGGAAAGGATCTTGAGGTTGAACGGCGGTAGTGGAAGGGTGGGCGAACTTTTGGCGTTGTGGGAACAACAGAGCCAAACACAGCGGTGTAGGTGATCACGTATTTATGCTTACGCCTTGCCACTTGCTCCGTCCCATTGAGCGTGAATGAAGTTTCTCGATCTCTTTAGCATCGTTCCACTCTCAGCGCATCCATCAAGCTCTTGAGCCACTGACCAACTGGCAATACCCTAAAGCTTTATTATAACTGACTTTAATTCCAGACATCCAGCTCACCAGCCCACGATGTCCCAGCGAACCGGTGCGCAGAACCAATCTGGATCAACTATTTATATTCAAACAAAACTGTCCTCCTTTAGCTCACCCGGACTACTATCATGCTGCTCTCAGAAGATTCGAAGAGATTGCGAATGACGACGTGGAAATGAAGGTTCGTACTCTCCATTAACAATCCGATTGTTTGTTGAACAGGATTTCCGAAGGCGCCTCTGTCCGAGAGCACGCTTTTTGTAGTTATCGACACCAACATTGTTTTGCATTATCTGGAATCCCTTGTACAATTCGTCGACGACGTCGAAAACCAGAGCTTGCCCATAGTGGTAATCGTACCAAACGCGGTAACCAAAGAGCTCGATGGGTGAGATTCCCCCCTTTCAACCTCGAAAAACCCTGCTCATTGTTCGTTCGCTAGTATGAAGAAAGAAGCGTGGTTCTCTCGCCATGCCTCAAGTTGGTTGCTTCAGAAATCTCAGGAGAGGAAGGTTTTGAAGGGACAGGCTAGGAATGAGACTGACGATAGACATGGGGTATGTGGTGATACAACATTCCGGCGAATGACTTCTTGTTAACAGTTCAAACCACCGAACAGCCACCCGGGAACAACGACGAGAGGATCATGCATTGTGCGGCTTACTTCAATCGTATCGGCCAGACATACCTCTATAGTGCCGACAAAAATCTTTGCATAATGTGCGAGGCCGAACGTAAGTAGAATGCAAATGTGCGGGGAAGTGACTCGATGCAGAAATTGACTCTATTGCAGGCGTCATCACAATCTTGCCGTTGACCCGATTCTCCAGTCGGGATATAGCCAGGCGGATCTACGAGGACGGCTCGGTCAATCTCGAAAGATTTACAGGTTATCACAAGGCATACAAGGCCCTTTCTACGATCGTTCCGCAGGAGCCGACACCCGATGAAGACAGCATGGATATTGATGAAGAGGAAGAACAGTCCGACTTCGAGCTGCTTATAACCATCTCGGACGCGCGTACCTCCCTCCATCTCCAGATTGTAGACCATTTTACAGCTCTACTGGCGGAGCTTGTGAGTCGGATTAACGGTGCGAATCCCTTGTCTCCCGATGGCGCTGCGCTATCCATACACGCCCCGAGATCGGTACGATCGGCCGCAGTGAACGAACCAAGGAACCAGAACTATGCGGAATGGACAGCATTGCAACTGGTAGACCACTTGGAGAGGAGAAAGACAGCACTGCCCGCAGCACATCCGTATCTTGGTGTCTTTTTGATGAAGCCATACCATGGGCCATACACGGGTTCGAGACGGGGTGAGGAGTGGTCGCCACAAGATTGGAGAGTTTCATTGAATGGGTTGAGGCGTATTGCGGAAGCATGGGGAGACCGGTACATAATAGAGTCGCTGGATGAGATCGAGCCGCACATACGAAAGGTTGTTTACGAATGAGATGGAGATGTACTAGGCACCTCGTAGGCACCTATAAGCTCTTATGCACACTTTTTTGCATACAATGTTCGGATATTTGGATCAGGGTGACGCGGATTGGAAAAAGGAGGCCGCGACCTCGCTTTGGGCCGACGGCAGCACGGGTGTGGTGTGCGAAAATAAGCCGGATTCGGTAAGCGGTTGGGAGGGCAAAAAACTCAAGCTGTTGAATTCGGAAGTCATCCCTCCTTCCTCTTCCCCATGGCTCGTCGTCGTCCATTTTTCCTATTTCTTTCGATTCTTGGTCTCTTTCTATTTGGCACAGTCGTCGTCCTCTCGTCTATAACATATTATCTCGCTATCGACCCCAGCGCATATCTCTCTGAATTAGAGGTTCCCATACTCGATGGTCACGCCCGGTGGAACGCTTCAGAGCATAACCAGGTCGAACGAATTCCTCGGATTCTTCACCAGACATGGAGGACCAACAAACTGCCCCAGCGATGGAGGAGTATTTCTCAGGAGTGTCGA
The DNA here is from genome assembly GCA_024721195.1 of Marasmius sp. AFHP31. Lineage (NCBI taxonomy): Eukaryota > Fungi > Basidiomycota > Agaricomycetes > Agaricales > Marasmiaceae > Marasmius > Marasmius sp. AFHP31. Next base: position 37,063 of record JANHQD010001317.1, read on the forward strand.
GATATGATGCCAGACTAGTATGTCCTACTTCTCCCATATGTGCGCAGCACCTCACGCTCTTGATCCAGCGAATACATGCTTTGGTCGGATGAGTCCTCGCGTCAATTCATTGCAGAACACTATCCATGGTTCCTCGACACATTCAACGATTACCAGTACAACATTCAACGAGCCGACGTTATCCGTTACTTCGTACTCTACCACTACGGCGGCGTGTATCTCGACTTGGACATCGGTTGCATACGCCCGCTCGATCCCCTGCTCACCCATCCGGTGATCCTACCCAAAACTATTCCAGTGGGCGTGTCCAATGATTTGATGTTTGCAGAAAAGGGTCACCCTTTCCTAGCTCAGACCATCCACAATCTCGTTACATTCGACCATTCATGGATTCTTAATTATCCCACTGTCATGTTCTCGACGGGTCCCATGTTCCTCTCGGCACAATACGGGATTTACACGTCTGCGCACGCTACAGAAGATCCCATCAGAATTTTGCCCAAATCCTTGTACGGGAAGAACGCTAAGGAGGGAGAAGCACCGCACGCCTTTTTCTCGCACTTTTATGGCAGTAGCTGGCATGCAGACGACGCGGCTTTCATTGGATTTTTGGGGCATTGGGGCAAGGGGCTCCTATGGGTTGGGCTCATCGTTCTGTTCTTTGGACTGGTCGTTATCGCACTTCCTGGGCGTAAACACCGATACACCCTCCGAAGAATTGGCGGCTATGACGTTCTATTCCCCAGGCGGTCACAGCGGACTGGGCATTGGCATGTTCACCTTCCCAGGTCCGCTATGACCTCAAGTTCATCATCGTCCTCATCTTCCCCTGATGACAGCGTACCCGACTCTCCGTTGGATTCTGATGTTCCCGTCCTCCATCTCCCGTTCGACATGCAGCCCTCTTCCCCCGGGTCATCTGAACTCTCGTTCTCCACCGACTCGTATGCAGGACGTGAACCATATGTTCCCCCCAGCCGCCCAACATCAATTCTTGACGCGGTGCACCGGGTCCGGAACAAGATGGCATCGATAATTGGGCTCGGCAACACGGATGATAGCCACAGACCTCGTTCGCATCACTCGAGGCGTCATCGTCACGGCCGGTCCACAAGCCGTGGGGTCATGTTCTTCATGCCCGCTATCTTCACTCAACCACAGGACCTCGAAATCGGTCAAGAAACCGAGGTCCCGTTGTTTACGCGGCCGCTCGCCCGACGTTCGTCACGACCACCGCGGGAGCGGTATACTGATGACGATCAGCGGAAACCTTCGCATCGTGAAGTCCAGAACCATCAGCTGATTGACCTTGGCGAAGATGACAACCATCACTCAAGATCTTCCATCATGGGGACCGCCGAGCCATTACAACCCTTGTCATAACCTATAGACGTGCTCCTGCGAACACTTTACACGCCTCCCCCCTCCAGACGACTGCTTCATATACGACTGACGAGATCTAATTTTAACTATACCCTACCATTATTTTGATACTGCACAAAGGACGAACAATCATTGCGAGGCCGCAAAATTACTTCTACCTATCCTTATCATAAATTCGTCACCGACGTTTCGACAAGGACACACTGCCCCGCCCCAATCTTGAGTCCCAGGTTCATTGAATGCAGATCATTACAAAAGCAACCCTCATTAGCTTTAAATTACGGTATGTACAAAAACACCTCCAGTCCTTCGCAGTACATTCATTTACCCGCTACTGTCCTTTTCATATATATTGATAATAATCCCATGGCTGCAGCAGCTACAGCATAAGTGTAACTCGGACCCACGGTCCAATATGCAGCACACGCCAGTAGAGGCCCAATCGCGCGTCCGAGCTGCCCTGACGACCTGAACTCTCCCAGTGCCTTGCCTTTCGCCAACCTGAGATTCTCGATAACTGGTTTCCCAGTATCAGCATCAACACCACCATCATCGCACTGCAGCGAAGCAAATGCTGTGAGGGAGTTGACAACAGTTGCAGATGTGAAGGCCATGCAAGCTGCGGCCAATTGCAAGAATCGGCGAGCCAGCGTAACGTTTGAAGACACATAAAGGGGGACTAGGGCAAGGAAAACTAGACCCAATGTACAGCTGTGGACTCCGCGTCGGGCCATGTTCCCTTCTCCGGTCTTTGACATGGCCCTTCTGACATATCCGCCTTGGAGGAGAGCGCTCATGATACCGATCGATCCGATGAGCATTCCATTCTGTTTGTTATTCCAGTCGAACACTGCAGGATCGTTGTCAATCCGAGGTATACCATGTTCTTTGATAGACCTAGAACTTACAATCAAAGGTTAGGAATGTTAAGGTGAATTCCACACCCGAGAACACGCCCAAAAATAGGAAGTGGACATGACGGAGAGATTTCAAGAGAGCAATGCGTTCGGGGATAGTCCTCTTGACTGTGGGTTTGGCTTTTTCGGCAGACTTTTTGGTTTCGGTTTCGGTTTTCGTGTTCTTGCCTTTGCCTCTCGTCTCAGGGAGGGCAACAACGAGGAACAGAGTCTCGACCGTCAACAGCACGAGGGTCAACAGGGCTGGAACCGCGTAGATGTTGACCTCTGTGTAGAAAGCAGATTCGGGGAGTGGGCGTGTAGAAAAGTATGCACCAATGGGGGGACCAATGCAGAAGCAGATCGCGAAAGCAATCCCGACATGCGCAAGGGCTTTGGCTCGATTCTCGGCAGTTGTCACGTCGGAAAGAATAGCACTTAGGGAACATTAGACGAGCCCTGTGGTAAAAAAGTTGAAGCGGCTTACATTGCGAGTTGTACATTTCCTTCACTCAGTCCACCAATGACCCGAGAAAGCATGTATGACGCGAAAGTTGTTGACTGAACCCAGCTGTAACGAATATTGTCAACGCGAATCCTCTCAACTGGAGTGATTTGGCCACGTACACAGCGGCAGAAAGGATGTTGCCAATCATGGTGAGCAACAAAATCCGTTTGCGACCATACTTGTCTGACAAGGAGCCAATCTTGGGCGATACCAAGAACTGCAGAATCCTAAAATAACCCTTTTGAGCTTTGCAATTATCAAGAGTAGAGATAACACATACGAAAAGACTGATCCCATCATCCCTCCCAAGAGTACTACATCCCACTTTGCGGAGTGCGTCGACGATTGGTAAAACAAGCCTCGAACATTGGAAACAAACGCTAGAGTCCGTGAAAGGAACCCATTTGGATCGGATATTTCTCGCTGTGGACAGACAAGTAGAAATCTTGAGAAAGCAGATCCCCTAAGGCACCCGGAAGAAGACTAACCTGGGTGTACCAATCAATGAGGCGAGGGAAAAGGGGAAGAGGGATTGTGAACGCGAAAAGATCGAGGATTAGCGACAGAAACACGATGGTTTCGATTTTAGCCATTGCGAGTGTGCCCGTCGGCCGGGTGATTAGGTTGAACGAGCGGTGTAGTGAGATAGTTTAGAATTCTAGAGAGACGATTCGGGGGTAGGTAAGGTATTTGTAGGGCTCCTCCAGCGACACGTCACTGCGTCAGTCTGTAATAGCCTTGCGCAGTTGCAACGGCGGCGTTCGCGTTCCGTGGGAGTGACGGCCGGTAATATAGTGTTGCAGAGATTGAACAGAGTACTCGTCGTCGAGGTTGATGGCAAAGTTGATGGACTCTCTCAGGTCGCGTCAATACCCGGACTCGGAGCTCAGGAACTTTCATTGCTCAAGTACTCCCGATGGAACGTGTCCCAATGGCATCACGTCTTTTTTCGTTCGTACTAAAGTATGTCTACCGTATACACAATAATTTTTACACAGTTCCTTCGGCTACAAGGTTTTCCGCACTACCGTCTTCCTGTTCATCGTCTTCCGCGTTTCCCGTACCGGCCCCCTTGTATTTCTGGTCTTCAGCCGCCATCGTAAGGTTGGTTTGGTAATGCGAACTAGTCTCCGTCTTGGTGATTTCCCTCAGCGCCATCGTGGCATACGAAGCTGTGCCTAATTGGAGATGGATTTGAAGAGCCATGAATTTCCCGTCTTCGGAGATGACAGGCGCATCAAACCCGAGCAACTTGTCCTCATCGGCCTGGGCCAACGGAACATCGGGGTCTGTGTACCGCAGCACGGACCAACTCATCTCCTTCGGAAGATGGAGAATTGCTCGGTAAGAACCTCCTAACGTGTAGTCTCTGCGCAAGACACCGTTAGGTACTGCGATCGCCAATAATACGAACGCAGCCTTACTTTTGCTTTCTAACGAAGTTGTTAGGATCGAGACCATCCATCTCCAAGAACTCTTTGTATCGCTCTCCAAGCTTGCCGCCAGGATAAGCAACGTCGGTCCCGGGAAGGGGCATTATGACGTCGAATATGGTATAATTCTTGAGATCCTCTTCCGTTAAAGTCTTTATACGGGGCGGCGTCCAAGGTTTCCGGTTCTGCTTCTTCTTTTGTCGGTTGGAGACAGGTTCGTCTGCAAAGAATGAATAGGAAGAACGAAGACCACTACAGGAAACTCACTCGTCTCATTGGTGTCCATGTCTTCGTCTTGATTTTGGTTCCCATCTTCAGCTGTTCCCTGCTCAACGTCGAAAACAAGGTCGCCCACCACTGGTTTATCAGCCCCATACATACGAATGCGCTCCGAGACGATAGCATTCCACACATACGATTGGTATGCGTGTACATACATCAACCGGAGGTTCCGTGGGATCTACAGAACGATTGATGAACGAAAATACCCAAGTAGATCCAGTGAGATGTACAAACGGTCGAAAGGGCCCCCATAGCATTACGCGTGTCCCCATTTTGCTTCTTGTAGCTCTCAAGAATGCACCTTTCCGCGACAACCCGTCGTGGCATCAATGAAAGAGCTTTGTCGAGATTCTTCTCTACCAGCCACGCATTACGAGCGGCTTCTACCTCGGGATGCTCTCCATACCGGGTTTGGAGAATGAGAGACACGGCTCTATGCCAATCACCCTTCAGCAATGCAAGTCCGATTGCGTGTGTTGGAACCGACGCGGTTCCAAATCGTTGCATACCTGGGAGACAGAAACTCAGTCGATATCCATAACGGATTGAATGGGCGACAAACCATAGTAGTTAATGAACCCATTGGTCTTGATAATGTTAAGCGCCCTGTCAACCGTCTCTGTGGTGTCTACTTGAACATTCCTGCATGGGCGTTAGCGTTCGGAAGGGCTATGGGCTTATTTCCAGATGATGCACCGAAGAGTGATAACAAAGCCGTTCCCCTTCAGCAGCCCGAGTTCCAGACTCGCTTTCCGGTATACCAAATCTGCAATTCTGACTCCTCTCTCTCCTCTCTGTCGGAGAGCATCAGCAGGTGATTTTCGCGCAGATATGCCGTTTGCTAGTCTCCAAACGTCTTCAACAGTTTTGTTACCACGCTTGAGTGAGACGCGTTGCACTGTTACACCGCGTTTGTCTTTTGTCCCAGCGACTGCGAGATCTTTAACGTTGACGTGAAGAGTACGGGCCAGATAAGAGAGCGCGTCTTGGGTATCACGGTTGGTCTTTTGCAGGGTAAAGTGGATGTACGGAGGGTATGTTCCACGACCTCCCTGGTCGCCAGAGGAAGCTTTCCCGTCTGTGTGTAGGATATTTCAGCTTAAGCGTGGTACAAGTCGGGCAACTAACGCACCCCTCCTGTCCCCTCTCCCGCCGCGTCGTCCCCACTTGATGACAATCCGAGAGCCATCTGGATTAGTTCCTGAAGTATCTGTTTCTGTGTCCAGTTTCCCTTTGAAAAGGTCACGAATGACCTTGTGGAAAGCAGTTCTGGTGTCTTTGGATTCAAAAGGCTACAAACAGGTTGTCAGGAAACGAAGGAAACACGCAGTGCTTGGAAACGCACCTCTGAAACCACCTTTCGATGGTCTTCCCTCCCAGAACCACCTCTCCCACCTCCCCTACCGCCGCGTCCACGTCCACGGTCTCTTCCACGACCTCCTCGTCCTCTCCCAGAGCCCGATGAGCTGGTTTCTTGAGGCTCCGGTGCGAGTGCCGCCGGGGCATCTTCCGACGCGCCAGCCTCTTTCGGTGCGCGTCCACCCCATCCACTGTCACTCACTCTGGGAGGTTCTGGCCCTTGTAAGAACATCTCCTTGAGTTGAGCTATTGATGTCTCTGATAGATATGGAGCGAGCTTCGTATCGAACGACTCGGGCCACGGGTTCTTGGGATCTTCCGGAGGTCCTGCCCTTGCAGCTTCTGGTTGAGCAGGAGGTTCTTCAGTTCCTTTGCTCTCTTCTGTCTCCGCTTTTTTATCAGTGGTAATCGTTTCGATACCCTCCATTGGTTCGTCTCCATTTGGTTGTGTTGATCCCGAAGCCGAAGGCTCCTCTTGGTCTTCAGCAGCAACAGCATTTTTCTTCGAAGAATCGGGTTTTGCGAGAGATTTCAGGTGAATGACGTTCCCATCGAGATCGACTTCGTACACTAGAAAGTCTGTAAACCTACAAAAGCAATCATATATATCAAGTTAAATCAAACGGGCACAGATAGAAACGCACCTCTGCTTGATGATACCTTCAATCTTCGATACGCCCTTCCCAACATACTCCGAGATCCCAACATCACTTTCCATGAAATTGAGTGGCCGTCCAGCCTCAGCAACAGGAAGCGGAGTGCCTAGCAAGGCATGGCTTGGAGGAAGGACGTGAACTGGTTGTTCATCATCAAGAACACTCTCTTCAGTCACGGTTACCTCGGTGGTTGAAGCCGTAGTCGTCTTGGTGTCAGTCTCGGATTCAATTTTGGGTCGTTTGGCGTCACGTTCGAGTTCTGTGTCGTCGTGTTCTCGTTCTCGGATGGAGGAGGACATGGAGAGTCGAGATCAAAGTCCAAGCTGAAGAATTTTTTCACAGCCACGGCTCTGAGCGCCAATCTTGAGCAACAATCGACCCGATCATCTTGAAGCCGTACGGCAAGTGAGTTCAAATTGTACATTCCATCCATTTTATCTACTTCTACTTCTCTAAGCTTTCTGGGCTCTAGATTTTACTGTCTCTAGTCTTCCTAGTAACATGAGTTCCTCTCCCTCCGAATCCCCATCCAATCTGTTTAGCGACATAAATCGAAATATCCAAATCCTCCGCAAACTGCCAAACCGCTCCAGGGTTCTTCTGGAAATGTCTTCCAACGCTAACAAAATCGCACCTCTTCTCTTGCAGACACTGTTCCGCGAACGTTCCCGTGTTGATACTTCCTACGGCGGATATCAGTGCTTTTCCTCCCCCGCGAACTTGCTGATTGACAGCATCGAAGGATTCCTTGACTTTCTGGGCCAAGAGACTCTGGACATGGGTTCCGAATGTACCAATCTTTTGCTGCGTAGAGTTTCCACCGGAGGAAATATCGATGCCGTCGACACCATGGTCGGCCAAGATGTGGGCGAATTTGATTGTGTCTTCGTTACGCCAGGAGGGTTCGTTGGGTAGGGACTCCTCTAGCCAATCTGTGGCGGAGATCCTACAGCCAAGAGTACTTCAGTATGCCATCCTTTCAAAAGCGAAGAAGTTCACCTCAAGAACAAAGGCATATCAGCGGGTATAACCTCCCTCACCGCATCTACAACCTCCAAAGACAATCTAATCCTGTTCTCGAAGGATCCACCATACTCATCCGTCCTCTTATTAGAATGAGGGCTAACAAACGACTGAAGCAAATATCCATGGGCGTTGTGGATCTGGATCGTATCGAATCCTGCTTTGATAGCACGGATGGCACCGTCCTTGAACGCCTGGACGATCTCCTTGATCTCAGGAATAGTGAGAGCGTGAGGAGTCGGGAACGTATCGGAGAAAGGCTCAGAACTCGGACCAACGACGTCGTCCGGCCATCCTTTGACAGCCTTTGTCGCAATCATGCTAAAATTGATGAACGGGGCTACAGTCGAGGCTTTCCTACCCTGTAGAAAGGGTAATTCAGCACATGGAAGGTAGGAAAAGCCTGGACCCGGATGCTAAGAACAGTGACGTACGGCATGGGCAAGCTGAATCCCGATCCTCTGATTCTGAGAGTGAGCAAAGGTGGTGATCTCTTTCCACGAAGCAATATGGTCGTCGCTCCAGATCCCCGCGTCTTCTGGGGTGATACGGCCTCTAGCTTGGACTGCAGTCTAAAAATAATCAATGAGCCCTAAATTTCGTCAAGACATACGCCAGGCGAGACGTACCGCTTCGACATAGGTCAATGCGGGACCTCTTTTAAGGATTCCTCCCACTGTCGAACGAATGCGTGAGACTCGAGCTACGAGATTTGAACGAAAGGAACACACAATGTGCCATATGCCACGAAGTAGGATGGCCATCCTGAGCAGAGTATTGGCAGAGGGGCGCCAACTACGATGATTCCGATGAGAAAAGTCCAGTAACTACCGCGTCCGTCAACGCACCGTAATCCTGTTCTGCAGTTCCAACCCTCTGATCTTGAGAGGGGTAAACAGCAGAGGGATGGGCTTTCCATCAGGCTGAGGATCTTGTGCAGTTCCCGAACGAGGTTCTTGCTTCGGTGTGAAGTAAGGCACTCCAGGTGCTGCCTCAGAAGGGAGGTCTACGATCTTGCTTTGGTTGGTCATTATCTACGATGCGTGGGGAAAGAGGGGGAAGTAGGTGTCTGACTCTTTGTCCAAATTGCGCCATCTTAAATATTCTGGAGATTCAATGAACTCCAGTGGATTGCTAATCGAAAGTGCTCAGTAAGCAGCTCTCCCAAGCTCGCCCCTGCTCGCCCCCTGCGACCCGGAAGTTTACACCGGGTATAAGTTTGCCGGTTGTTGAATTCCATACTTACCTTTGACGTACTTATTAGGAGTGTCGTCCACAATGAGGGTTGTGATGCTGTCGATGAAAGACGCGAACTTTTGGCACGGCAATAGCGGAGGGGTGGAGGTAAATAGTAGGGTGTGGTAGTGTCAAATTAATTGAGCTGCCTGCCGGGGTCGAGCGTCTCTTTTCTTCTTACCGCGATGTCCTCATCTCATCTCCAAACGTACGGCTCACGAGCCCAAAAACATGCAAATCCAGCTGCAAAACTTCTTCTCGAAACGATGGAACGCAAGCAGTCAAACTTGGCCGTTAGCGTCGATGTCACCAAATCCTCCGATTTTTTATCCATCATCGATGCAGTAGGCCCTTACGTGTGTCTCGTCAAGGCAAATGGCTTTTCCCTCCGTTTCCGTGGAATCCAATTTTTGAAACCACCTCCAACTTGAAGACACATATCGATATCCTTGAAGACTTTGATTCAAGTATCATCGAAAAACTACAAGAGCTGAGCAAGAAGCACGATTTCGTGATCTTTGAGGACCGGAAATTTGCCGATATCGGTACGTGTATCCTCTTTTCATATATGGGCACCCATACTGAACTGCGTTGACCACCAGGTAACACTGTCGCGCTTCAATACTCGAGTGGTGTATACCGTATCGCGAGCTGGTCCCATATAACCAACGCACATCCAGTCCCTGGTCCGTCCATCGTCGCAGGCCTAGCCTCTGTCGGTCTACCCCTCGGTCGTGGTCTTCTACTCCTCGCCGAAATGAGTACAAAAGGCGCACTCACCGTCGGTTCATACACCGAAGAAGCCGTTCGCATGGCTAGGGACAACCGCGACTTCGTGATTGGGTTCATCGCGCAAAGGCGGATGGAGGAAGTTGGCGTCACCACCACCGGTGAAGATTCTCAGAGCGAGGACGATTTCTTGATTCTGAGTCCTGGTGTGGGTCTGGATGTCAAAGGTGACGGGATGGGTCAACAGTATCGAACTCCCCGAGAAGTTGTGTTGGAATCGGGGTGTGATGTGATTATCGTAGGAAGAGGGGTCTATGGCAAAGATCCTTCTGCTACGGATGCCATCCGCGCTCAGGCTATTCGCTACAAGGAGGCCGGTTGGAAGGCTTATGAGGAAAGAGTAGCGTTGAACAAATGAACACAATGTTGTAGTTTTTGGTGGTTGTGGTACAGTTACAATTGTATAGGGTGTATCTATGAATGGCGCATAAAGATATGTATGTGTATCAAGAAATGAGTCCGTGCTCGTCCATCGTCTGTGTGATGAAAGGATTCGAATGAGCGTGTGGATGTGTTTTTGGGGTATCGGGGGGGTATCGAAATGCGGTCGCGTTTGGCGGCCTGGTATATTGTAGAGAGCGTTGTGGAAAGGAGCGCAGGCATGGAAGGACCGCTGATAGCCAGGCATTGGCAGGCAAGCTCACTCTAGGCAGCAAAGGACGCGTTTTCGAATCCCGTGATGAATGTTCGACATTGAAATGTCGTTGATAGCGTCGACACGCGCCAAAGGCAGATTATAGGATATGTGTCGGAATGATGAAGGTGGAGGTGACTCCTAAGAAGCCCGTAGGCTTGATTAGAGGCCCTTCAAAAATTTTTTGAAGCCAGAAGAGATGGATGACGAAGAGGACGATGAATCCCGCTTCTGGTTGGCTTTGTTCGAGGGACGGAAGAGCTGGAAGACCTGCTCGTATGTTTCATGAGTCTCTCGTGGGTGCTGTTGAGTAGGAATGAACAGGCCGAAAGCGCTGTAAGTTTCCTCGTGTGTGGAGGTGTTGTAGAGGGAGAATGCAGATGCGCTGGCAGAGTAAGACATTGTTATGAGAATTGGTGAGGAGATGTAGTAGAATGCGAGGGAGGACTGCAAGTCAAGAGATTGCTCGGTGAGTGAGGCTGTTGATGATTTAGAACATGCTGGCAGCGGTTGGTTTTATACGTTCAACATGGATGGGCGGATTGGTTCCCTGCGATTTGCGGTTGTGGAAAAAATTACCATAATAGGCAAGCTGTAGCCAAAACGGGTCATGGTCGTCATAGAAGCCAACTAGCTACGTAACCATGTTTGACACTGCTTGCCGTTCACCATGCCGACCCATGTTGCCGTCTCTTTCAGAAATACCTCTTGTGGCAATTTTTCTTTGGCGAGAGCATGATTTTGGACGATTCCTACCGCTCATCCTCGCGTCCAACGCTTCAACTCAATTTGTCCGCTAGCGTGCACTGGCGGGAATGAGCAAACGGGAAGTTCTTGGTAACAGGTAGCGATAACGATTGATGCTAGTACCGAAAGAGTACAACGTATACTCTCATTCCACATGCTTTACTAGTCTATGTACAAGGTAGCAAGCGCGCCATCTTCCAACGTTGTGGAAGCCCGGAATGAAGAGGATTGGCGCAAGTCCATGGGTGCCTTGCGACAGGAACGACGGACGACCTCAAATGAGAACCAGGTCGGGAAGCAGAGGAATCACAGGTCGAAATCGTCGTCGTCGTCGTTCTTTTGACTTGTATTTGAGACCTTGTACAAGAGATCCTTGCCTTGATCTGGTTTGTGGATGACACCTGCCAGACAAAGCACCGGTGAGTTCCTCTTGTGTTTCTACAAGCTTGTTCAAGCTCACCGCTGACAGCTAAACGTAGCTCAAGTGTTGCCGTCGTGAACGCATCGTCGTTTCCCAGTTCCTCGAATCCGATCAATCTGAAGCCAGTATCAATGGACCATGTGAGTATCTCCGAACGGTGATCTCACTCACCTATCCTTAGTGACACCCTTCACAAAACATATCACACAAGGTAGAACTTTGATCCCAAGTCTTTCTACCAGCCAAGGTATGTTCTCCACAAAGACTCTGCTAAACCGGGTGTTGTGGTACTTCGGGGCAAGTTTCTGTAGTTGATCCTTCAATACACCATGCGTGTTTCTCCATTCGTGACGCACGTACGGCAAGGTGCTTGTCCATTATCTCGCATCTCTTGAACTTGGTGTGATAAAAATGGATCACAACCTTCGGTTCATGACTATCGAAGAATGAGAAACGAAGGTCAGCATTCTCTCCCCGCTCCAACCCAACTCGAACCACAACTCCACTCACGCAGTGATCCTGACAACCTCTTTTTCATCCGTTATTTCTGTATATTGCCCATAGTTATTGTCCTTCATATGCTTTATATTTTGCATCCTTGCTCGAGCGATCAACATCTTCCACAAGGCAAACACGAGGACGAAGTGGCTTCAACTCACTCTCGTTGCAAAATCGCCAATCCCTGTTCTCGAATCGCGGCGTTGTCATCATTCTCTATCTCTGCTTCCAACTCTGCGAAGATCGCGTCGTCATCGTCCAGTTCATAGTCATCATCTGCACGTTTGCTTCGTCCTCCGGGTTGGTTGGGTTCTACGAGTCGTGAAGCGAGTGATGCGATTTTGGGATTGCTAGATCAGGTATTTGAACGTCAATGGTAAAATAGCGCGAGTGTGAGTACCTGTCCATTGATTTGCGAATTAGGAATCTAGAAGATAGAGGTCGTGTCGAGGTCGTGGCGGTATGAAATGAAGATGATAAGCGCTGGTGCCGGCAATTCTTTTCACCAAACTGTCATCATGAAGCTCCTCGGCAAATTCGTCGACAAGCACGGTGCAGCAAGTACCTGGTTCCCACTCGATCGTGGATCCTTACTAACTTCATGCAAAGGGCCATGTAACTCTATTACCAGAAGACGACGAGGATATGTGGCATTTGTATAATCTCATCCAAGAAGGGGATTCTGTTAGGGCTGGAGCTATTCGGTAAGTATGTAACCCTCACGTCCAATCACACCAAGGTTTTTACAAATACCACTGCCAGTCGAGTACAGAAAACATCGACTACCGGTTCCATCGATTCTCAACGTATCCGTCTCAAACTAACGCTTCAAGTAACTCGAGTCGAATTTTCTTCGTTCTCCTCCGGAGAAGCCAACCAAGCAGCAGGTTCATCCGCAGAAGCTGGATCGTCGGCCAACTCCTCCACCGCGTCCTTACAAGTCTCAGGTCGAGTGATATCCGAAAACCCCCACGTCAAGCTCGGTGCATTCCACACTCTCGACATCGAGGCTAATCGGGATGTGCGAATAGAAAAGGCCGATGGTTGGGATAGCGTCGCTATCTCAAGGGTAGACGAATCGGTTGTACCAGGGCGGGGAGCGGAGGTTGGTGCTGTGGTCTGCGGAGAGGGAACAGCAGCTTTTTGTCTGCTGTCAGAACATATGACGTTGGTGGCTCATCGAATATCGGTGTCGATTCCACGCAAGGCAGCGGCGTCAGGAACATCTCAGCATGAAAAGGCGTTGACGAAGTTTTATGGGACGTTGTTTGATGCGTTTTTGAGGCATATACCGTATGCGAACGTTGGGTTGAAGGCGATCGTCATTGCAAGTCCGGGATGGGTGAGGGATAGCGTCTATGATTACATGCTACAAGAAGCGGGAAAGAGAGGGGACAAAGCATTGCAGAGGGCGTTGAAAGAGAAGGGAGTGAAGGTGCATGTCAGTAGCCCTCACGTTCACAGTCTAGTTGAAGTTCTGCGGAGCCCGCAGGTGAGTCAACTTGCGCTCATTCTTTACGCGTAGATTCCGACTGCCCCGATATTGCCCCAGATCGCGAACCAGTTGAAGGAAACGAAATTTGCGAGGGAGGGGATCACACTAGACAAGTGCGTCGTGTTAATATCGTCAGTGGCGAACATCATCTGAACGCGAATACTCAAGGTTCCACAAAATGCTTGCTACCGACGAACTTCGGGCCTGGTACGGCCCTGAGCACGTCGTGTTGGCCTCCGACAGAGGTGCGATCGGAACCCTCCTGATATCAGACGATCTATTCCGGTGCGTGTTCACAGCATGTGGTTCTTCCCCCGGGATTCATTTTGCGCCGTATAGGTCAAGCAATCCGGAGACACGGAAGAAATACGTTGCACTCACGGAAGCAGTACAACAAAAAGGTGGAGAGGTCGTCATATTCTCGAGTATGCACGAATCGGGACAACGTATGTGTCTTGTTTACTCCTAACACAAATATCGAGGTGCTCACAAAGATGATTTCACGACAGAGCTCAACCAACTGAGCGGGATCGCAGCCATCCTCACGTTCCCTCTTGACGTTGAAGTCGTAGAAGCTGAAGAGCGGGAGGCAGAAGAAGAGCGTAAAAGAAAGGAAGCGGAGGGAGCAGAGGGAGAGGAAGACTAGAGGTTACGTTAAGCGCTGATCAAAGCGCTCATTTCTCGATGTAGCTTCCATGACATCACGAGGACCCTTTCTGTTTCGCTCGATCGAAGACTTTTTGATGGGCCAACACAAGCCATAAAAGAGCAATGCTCAGACTTAACCTGTCACCATTTCGACCCCGCCCTTTATTCTCTCTTTCAACTATGGCAAAACGTTCCAGATCACCCAGTGTCAGTAGAGCAGAGTCTCCGACGAAGAAGAATCGTCCTACATCTTCCTCAGTCTCGTTTCCGCACAGAAAAGTGGCGACGGCTCAGGCCGGTGCTGCTGTTGACGCGGATCCTCCCCTTCACAAACTTAATCAAGCGGTCAAAGACGGTGTCAAGTCGCCTAAGAAGGGTGAGGCCGTCGTATATTGGATGAGAATGTGTGATATACGAAGTCAGTCTCTCTGTTGGCGTCGCATTGTGCAGCTCGTTCTGAATGAGTCACAGTTTCAGACAACACAGCGCTTTCCATGGCCTCGGAGAAAGCAAAGTCAGACAAAATTCCTTTGGTGGTCGTGTTCTTGTTCTCTCCTCAAGATTACATCGCCCACGACCGCGGCGCACGCAGGATAGACTTCGTTATTCGTAACCTCAATTGCGTGAAGGTACGCACAATACTTTCATCAGGAAATTTTCCAGTCCTGACAACCAATTCAGGATGCCCTTTCAAAGTTGAATATCCCTCTCCACACCATCACGCACGACGTGCGAAAGACTTTACCCCAAGCAGTGATCTCGCTCCTGTCCGACCTGTCCTCCACGAGTCTATTTGCGAACATCGAATACGAGGTCGACGAAATGCGAAGGGATATGAAAGTCTGTGACCTAGCCAAGGAGAAGGGAATCAAGGCAACGTTCGTGCACGACAAGTGTGTCATTGAACCCGGACTGATAAAGACTAAGGAGAACAAAGCATACGCAGTAAGCAATCCCTTCGACCCAATTCGAGTACGATTCTGACTTCCCTTGACACAGGTGTACAGTCCCTACCAGAGGAACTGGCTAGCTACACTGCATGACAAGCAGGACGAATACTTGCACGAGCGTCCTCATCCCGAGGCGAACGACGCCAAGGTCAAAGACAACAAGAAGCTCTCCACATTATTCGGTTCCGAGATACCCAAGGCTATTACCGGGTTTGAGCTAGACGCTGAAGATGCGAAAACAATGGAAAAAGTCTGGCCAGCTGGTGAGGATGTAGCTTCCCAGGTATGCCAACTCGTTTCGGTGTGAATCATTGCTGAGAAGATCGTCGCGTAGATGCTTGACCGCTTCCTGCACACCAAGTCGCGATCAAGTCAGATGGGTGCTGTGAGCCCGTTGGCTGACGGAGCGGAGGAATCGGACAAAGCTAGCCGATTACTGAAGTACGGTCAAGATCGAGACAACGCAAATCGTGACACGACAAGTCGATTGAGGTTCGTAAAGGATCTCCATGGGGGAGGGCGTGATACTGATGTTTGTTCACAGCCCTTATCTTGCTACCGGTGTCATCTCAGCAAGAGCGTGTATACGTGCAACATTGACCATGCAGAAGTCGAAGAAGGTGGACGGAGGAAAAGAAACCGGCATCGGGCGCTGGGTACAGGAGGTTGCATGGCGAGATTTCTATGCTAACATTCTGGTGTCCTTCCCCAGGGTGAGCATGGGACGGCCGTATCTCGAAAAGTATGCAGCAGTGGTATGGGAGAACCATCAAGAAGAAGGCGCGGGAGGTGGAGGGTATAGCGATGATGATCCCGACCCTGTAGGTCAAGGCGCGGACGGCGAGATGCTGAAGCGTTGGAAGGATGGGACGACGGGGGTGCCTATCGTGGACGCGGGAATGAGGTGCATAAAGGAGATGGGCTGGCTGCACAATCGTTTCAGAATGATTGTCGCTATGTTTTTGACGAAGGATATGATGATGGACTGGAGGGTGGGGGAAAGAGTGAGTATGGCGGTTTTCTTTACGTGGCGGAGCACTGATCAGTGCTGCAGTACTTCATGCAAAACTTGATTGACGGGGATTTGGCATCGAATAACGGAGGGTGGCAGTGGAGCGCTAGCACTGGCGTTGATCCTGCTCCCTACTTCCGAATCTTCAACCCGTATTCGCAGAGCAAAAAGGTCAGCAACGGGTCTCAACATACTAAATAACATACTCACCCATACATGTCAAGGCTGATCCCTCAGGCGAATTCATCAGACGCTTTGTCCCAGAACTATCCAAGCTCCGAGGGGATGGTACGTCTAACGTCGAGAAAGACTCAATCTCGGACTGACGCTGGTAACCAGAAATACATGATCCGCCAGCATCCGTCGCAGACAAATTGGGTTACCCTCAACCGATTGTGAAGCATCACGAGGTGCGAGACCGCGCTCTGAGAAGATTCAAGAATCCCGGTGAGAAGTAGTAAACGACATGGGTTTATGGGGCGAACGACCCAAAGGGACCGCCTGGGACTGGTATTTTTATGACTGGAAAAAATCAAGCATACTGGAATGATTTAATTTGTGGCATCAATTTGTAGTACCCCACGCAGTGTAGATGGAATTCATGAGAAATTTACCTGGTCAGAAACGAGAGCCGACACGCGTCCGTGACATTATCAGGTGATCATTGTCACAGCGTGATTTCATTTGTGTATTCGGTGGGAACGTGTGGTGCCTTTCTATTTCCTACCTCCATCACCAACAATAATGGAATTTATCAACGCATCCACTACTTCTTTCGGCGCTCCTCAACCCAACAAACGCCAATGCAAGACCTGCCCAGGAATGGTCACTCTCCCGTATGCTCGCTGTGTCCCATGTCGGAAAAAGGATGGGCGGAGGAAATGCGAAACTTGCCCGGCAATGGTCAACCTTCCACATACCTTCTGTGCCCTGTGTCGGGGCAGGATTGTGCTACCAGCGAAACCGGACACATTGCAGAATGCGACCAATGCGACGAATCACGAGGGGGGTGTCGTGCAAAGTGACGCGAAGGCTAAAGAGAGTGTGAAGAGGAAACTGGAGGACGACCATGATACGACATCGAAGAAAAAGAAGAAAAAGATTCGTGAAACCTCATTGGACGGTGAACCCGTACGTTGATCTCACATCTCACTTGCCGGCCTATCTCATATGTCTTTCGATGGAAGAAACGAAAATCAAAGTCCGTATTCGAGTTCAAGCCAGGAGAGGTGATTGAGTTCCAGAACGAGCTGGAGATGGTGAAACAGTTGAAGAAGATTGCAAAACGACCTTCAACATTCTCCGCGTACTACTCAGTAGTCGCGGATCCCGCTGTGTCGTATCAGAAACAAGCGAAAGTGGTGACACGGAATATCAAGCAATCTGCCAATCTTCCATTCAAGTGCGTGTCCCAATTGTCGTCGTTTTAGCAACCTCACTCAATTGATATCAAATAAAAAGGCACAAAACCCCACTCGAATCCGACACAAACACAACCTCCTCTTCCGCCGTTTACCAATGCAGGTGCTAT